>JAVSBS010009496.1:73125-136747 GCA_033124195.1 Coracias cyanogaster
CCTTGGTGCTGTGTGAGCACTGCTCAGCAGTAGTCACAACACGGGTGTGTTATCAACACCCTTCTAGCTCCCAGCACAACCCTGCACCATGAGGGCTGCTGTGGGGAAAACCAGCTTAGCCAGACTCACTACAAGCAGGTATCAGGCTCATCTTAATTTTGCAGTTACAAATACCTTATTAAAATGCAAGCCACCTTGTGGCCGACTATTTCTTTCATCTTCCTGGGATCTTGCACAGCTTAGTACTAACTTCTAATGTTGTTTATTCATACATAGCTACTAAACACCACAAGGTTTATTTTCACTGTTATGTAAGCTCTCAAACTATATCAAGAGAATTTACTACATTTTTTTTCCATTTTCCAATTTCATGTTTCTCTCTTAGTGGAATTGAGTTCCCAGAACACATAGTCTCATCCTGGCCCAAAAATTAAGGCAGATTTAGAGCTAATAATGTTATAGAGGGAGTAAGCAGGTTAATGACTTCTCCTTTGGACTGTAATCTATGAGCCAAGCAAAGTTAAAATACTTTTTGTATGCAAGGAAATATAATGCTCTTAGTAGTCTGTGTGAGTGCTATGAATATAGCAGTGCACATTATTTACTCTCATATTTAACCATTACCTAATATAAGGGTATATTCCACCTTATGTGCAAACTATAGCACTTCAGTTTCCATATGTGAAGAGTCTGGGGAATATTATTATTGTGTTGACTGCTGTTGATGAAATTAATTTAAATAAAATTGTCTTGAATCTCAATATGTGAGGCAATATGATGACAGCTGTTCACATAATTTTATATCCTTGACTATTTTTAAGAAAGACAGGAGAACATTTCTTCCTAGAAAAGGGAGTGGAAAGGTTTTATGTGTTTTTTTCAGTGCTGACCTAAAAAAAAAAAAAAAAAATTAAAAAAGTGCCTGTGGTCAAATAATTATACCATTAAATGTCTACACTTGCACCTGAAGTTAAGTGCTACTACCAGATTTTGAAGAAAGACAGACATCCATTTAATAACTGAGAGAAAAATTCCATAATTTTCTAATTACTCTGTTGTAAAGGGTTGTTAGGGTCCTAGTGGCTAAACAAGCAGACCAGCTTTGGTAAGTGTTTCAGCTTAAATGTTGAAGTGTTTTACTCTGAAACAATTATAAAATGAGAAACTGAAAAATTTCTGCCTCTTCAAGATGCCCCTGCTGTATTATACCCTTTGCTTCCCAAAATATTTGCTCACTTACACACCCCCTGCCAAAACCTGGATTAAAATATTCTGTCTCCATAACATTTTTTTTTTCCTTTTGTAGTGTGAGATATGGATTAAATGATGTCTTGAGGTCCCTTTTAGTCTCTTATTCTCTGGTTCTACAAGTATGTCTTAAGAATTGTAGCTTCTCCCAGTGTTAATCTTAACTCACTAAGACTGATTTTGAAATGTTATAAATGTATAGATTTGATAAAGTATTTTAATAATGTCTGACAGATCCCTTGGCCATTTTCAGGTAAGAATGCATATTTTTAAACATTCTAATTATACTCCCCGCCTTAGTTCTTAATTAGTTCTTTGGAGTCACCAGAATAAAAAAGGGTAAATAAGAATTTTTAAAATAGGCTAAAAAAAGCATAGCAACATGATCAGAAAGGTTGCATTGAAGAGTTATTTTCCCACTCCTTAAATGCATGTATACACAGCCACTTCTCTGAAAAATGCGTAGTAGTTTGCAGAGGCCACTTGTGTACTTGTGAGCAATTCACTTGTATGAGTGAATCAAGTGCCTCTCTGCTAGTTCTCTGTCTGGCACACATCCTGCTTTTATTGTTGTTGTGATTAGAAAGACCCACTATTATTAAATACCAATTATAACATTTGGTCCAGTTTTCTGAAATTCACTCACATATGAATGATGCTATTGGGAATTTGTTGTGTAACCCTCATGCCTGCCGGCTTCCGAGCAGTTCCGAGCTCTTTTCCTAAGCACAAAACATGAAAATGCCCTTAGCTTTTTTTAATGTGTTCTTTTTCTTGTAAGCTTATTTTTGCTTTGTTCTTGGTTGAAGCTAAGAAGAAAAATGACATTTGTGAACCATAGGTTTTTATGTTTATTGGTATCTTTAGAGACATCTTTAGAGAGTATAACATTTATTTCTTTTTGTTTTAAGCAACTGGTTTGGGTCTAGTCACATTTTTGCCATCTGCCACTGCTCATTTAAGTGAGCAGCTGAAAAGAAACAATCCACTTCTCCTTTCTACACCACTTTGGTAATGCCTACAAGAAGTGGAGTGAGTCATTCTTCCACTTCACAGAATCACAGAATGATAGGGGTCGGAAGGGACCTCTGGAGATCATCTTGTCCAACCCCACTGCCAAAGAAGGTTCGCCTAGATCAGGTTGCACAGGAATGCATCCAGGTGGGTTTTGAATATCTGCCAAGAAGGAGACTCCACAATCTCTCTGGGCAGCCTGTTCTAGTGCTCTGTCACCCTGACAGTAAAGAAGTTTTTCCTTGTGTGTAGGTAGAACTTCCTGTCTTCTAGTTTGTGCCTGTTTCAAGGTGGTCTGTTTCACGTTAATCTGTTTTTATGCTGCAATTATTGTGTTGACCATTGTCCACTGGATAATTGAGAAATAAGACAAATGTGCCACATTTGGTTGCCTTTCATCTTTTCTCCTTTGGGAGAATCTTTTAGGTCTGGTAGAATTTTGTGTGTCCTGTGGATTAGCACTGGGGAATAATCATGGTTTTGTAATTTGTAAGATTATTATCCATGGTATTCTTTCTCTGATTTTTGAAGAAACTGGAAAAATGTGTTTTGAATGAGTTGGGACTGAAGAAAAAGAAAGGCCCATCCCATTCAAGAATACCAGTTGAATACTACCCTGCAGAGTTGTTCTGAGAGATATGAGGCAAATCACTTAACCTAAACTTTTCGTAGACAGCTCTATGAACTTGAAGTTGCAAGGCTGCTTTTAGTCTGTGTAACACCTTCACAGGTGAATCTGAAGTCAGGAGCTGTGTGGTGAACTTATGAAAGGCAATATAGTAGTACGTACTATTAGGTATATTAAATTGGGTAACTGGAACTAGTGTACACTTTTATTCTTCATTTCTGAGAAAATACCATCTTTTATCTAACAAATAAGTTTTGAAAATAAGTTAATTATACTTGTGAAGCACTTACATCCTGTGTCAATGTAGGAGAGCCAATGAGTAGCCTGATAATTCCCATTGGAAGAGGGGTTTCAGCTTTACATAGTAAATGAGGTTTAGGGCTTCTCTTTGAACTCCTTGGACAGAACAAAATATTGAACAGTTGCTCATTAATTGAACATTGTCTATCTTCTGAACAGAACAAAGTCAGAATCTTCCAGGAGAAATACATAAACATATTTCAAAAATATAAATTCATAAAGATGTTAAATTAACGTTTATAGGCATTTCATCTTTTTAAGGTCTTGATCTGCACCCTTAATGTTCTTTTAGCAGTGTGCATTTCTGTATTTAGCATACGTACATATACATACACAGATTTTTTCCAGTTTGACAGTCCTTCACACGTTGTTTAGTGTGTTTGATTAGCATAAGCACTGTGTGATTATTTCTCAGTAGCCTTAGCATATGCAAATTCTTGTCTTTTGACTGACAACCATTATTAGACAATCAGAGTATAAGGATTTGCATAATCTCTATGTGGTTACAGTATTTGTGCGCAATACCACTGTGAATGCAAATCCTTTTGCTCTGACTGGTTCCTGTGTATTCAAGCAGTTTGCCAGAAATAACGCTGCTGCCTCAGCATCTCATTGCCAAAGTGGAAAACCCTACAAGAAAAAGATAACAAAAAAGAAAACAAGAGTTAAATACTACAGGCACATGATAAAGGTAACTAGACAACTCATAAAATTAAATAGCTTAATTTGAAAAAAAAAAAAAAAATTCCTTACACTCTTTTAGATTTCAAGAAGAGAATGAGAATGGGGGTTTTTTGCTAGATACCGCTTTTTAAAATAAAAGGAATAATTCTGTAAATATTGTGCATTATTATAGCATTATGCATTATTTTATATGAAGTATTTTATTTGTAACTAAGTTGAGTAATATTTCTGTTTTATGTACATGAAAAGCATCAGGTTAGTTCTACCCTGTTTCATTGATAAGAGCAGAAGTGGTGGACACTAAGAAAAAATGTGTAATACAGAGTTCAATTCACTGCACAATTATTCCCCATAATTACTAGGGCAATAATGAATAAATTAGCTGTAAAAGGATAAACCATGCATGGTAGCACATCTAGAACATCTATTTTAACCACTTGACATCATATTGTTCCACTTGCACGTGAAATCAAAATATCATTGAGCAATTTTTTGTCTTTAATCATGCTTACTAAGCTCTTCCCATTATTCCTTTTGAATTGTGTTCTTTGGTTAGTTTATAAGATTCTTATTCACAGACTAATGTGATGTTGGAAAAAAAAACCCACAACCCTGGACTACTAGCCCTAACAATGGGGCGTATTTCCTATGGAAATACAGAATGTCAACTATACTTAGCATCAAATCACTAAGCCGTTGTTGAATTGTTCCATTCCTGATCTGCAAAGCAGTATATTAAGAATATGTTGGGTAGATTGTAAGTTATAGGTCTGACACTTCTGAAAAGCATCAGACCTACTCCACGTGCTGCACAGATATGTGTGTATATATATTTTTTTATTTTTTTTTAATATGCACAGTTAATAAATACTTTCAAGAGGTGTGAGATGGGTGTGCACGCACAGAAATAAACTGCAATGTGTGACACCTAGTTGACCAGTACTTCCTGGAAATTTGAGACCCATTACATGTGCTTTGTCCAGCTTGAATGTACATCTGCAGTAGATACCAAGTACCTCCTGGAGAGGAAGGAGCTACACTAAGATGAACAGTGCCCATAATATGAGCACTCTATATGGGCAATATAAGGCTGAATGTCCAGTAATTGTCCAAAGTATTAGAGTTCCTGCATAAGTAACAATATAACTATGTAATATAATATAATATAGCTACATCTGTACAACTAACGAGCATAATTTCAGGCAAAATGCTTGTAAATTATTGATGCTACTGAGGTCAGAGAGGAGCTGCTCAATTCTCAATTGGAAGTAGTCAAATTATGCCCTGAATGAGAAAATTTTGGGTTCAAAAAGTCCCCCAGCTATAAATGACAGTGGCTTTATATGATTGAGGATCTTTCCTATAGCTTTAGCAACTTGCTATTCTGTAATTCTACTAGTATGTCACAATTATAATGCTGTAGGCAGTTTTATGCTTGAACTGTTTGGTGTTAAAACTGCATCCAGTATGCAGTTTTAAAAATGGATTAATCTCACCAGCAAGTATAAAATGTGGAGGATGTGATAATATTTTGTTCTTTTGTGCTTGGTAAGGCGTTGTGTATGTGGTTAGTACAGGATTTGCAGTGTTTCCAATGCTCTTATTAGTTTCACCATTTGTGGGAACACAAGAGAATGACGTGATTTGAGTCAATCTTTTGCAGCTAATTTCTCTGGCTTTGAGGTAGAAATACTTTCTTACTTATTTGATTGTTTTGGGCCTAGGACATGTTCTGAACATGCTCTGGGAATCCGCATTATCTTCATCCTTTGACCTGGATGCTTTTATTTACAGACATTAGTGCAATTCCATTAGTTTACTGCTAACCTCAAGCATTTGAAATGCTTATGTCATGGCCCTTGGCTTTAATACAGAAAAACAAACAAACAGACAAAAAGTATAACCAAATAAAAAAACTCCTTTATGATTTGAGCCTTTACGGATCAAACTTTTATACTTCCTTTTGGTATTGTTTTTTTGTTGTTGTTTTTAAGTTAGGCATACTCCTGACCCTGGGGTAAGAAGTCATATACTAACGACTAATTTAGCAATATATGTATTAAAAATTTGTTGAAATTCAGGAAGAGCTATGTGTTTGAATTTCAGTTTCAGCATGGAAAATATCTTCACAAAAACCAACCAAACAAACAAAAACCACTTCAAAATTATTCGTGGAAATTATGTAAGATTTACATTTCCAAAGGATCAAATTTCTCATAAGTAGAATTTACCAGTCCAAGTTCTGCCTTCTGCAGATATTTAATAAAATTTAATAAGATTGAGACTTGGCTATGGAAGGCCTTCAAGGATAGCAGCTATGGTGACTCTGGAAAAGTTGCCCAGGGAAGTCAGATAACATGGGATCTGTTGTGTCAAGTTCTTGGTGATTTTTTGGTAGACGATTCATCCAGAAAAGTTCATGCAACAGCCACTGCTTTCATCTTCAGTCCACAAAATAAAGAGCTGTTTCGTGCTCTATGGTAAGCACAAGTACAAAGAAAAATGTGGCTAAAGTCATTGGTCTGACAAGGTTGAATTTGAAACAAGCAAGGAAAAGCAAATGCGAGCATAAGTTCAAAGCAGTGAAAATGGAGTAAGGGCCCAACTTCTGCAATGCCTGTGGTTTGAGCCTGCATTTTACTTAAGTATGGTTAGCGCTGAAGGTCTTGGGAAGGGAGTACTGTATTTGATCAAAGTAAGTAAATAATGTCACATTACCACAAATTTCGGCATGAATAATTTCAAAAGAATTTTCAATTTTCTTATTGCTGTGTATTTTATGTATTCAGAACAAAAACTAACTGAATGAAACATAGCCCGTACTAACAGTTACCTTGCAGTCTGCAGTAACCTTGAGCAATGTGCTATCCCTGGACTGACCACAAGGAAAAGTGGGGCACAGACGGTACTACATACCAAGAGATACATACTGCTGGATGGTAGAAGAGCAGAAGGTAGTGAACAAGACAAGCACAGGGCAGCTTGCCCTTTTTGTGTTGTAACTTGCAGTGCGAATTAGTTGGGGAGAGGAAGTGAACCACTTGCAGACCTTATTCTCCTGCACAGCTTTGACAGCTGAATCATAGACTTTCATATGAATTGCAAACCTCCCTGTCCTTCGCTGTAAATGGGAGTAAATGAAATCAGTCGCATCTAAGAAATAAAAACCTAGCAATTGTAATATAGCACTAGTAAAGGAGTGAAAAGCAGATTTTATCAGTTTATCATAACTCTTATTTGAAAGCAAATACTATTTGCATAAATTGAAATACAATATCTATGTGTAATTAGTAACATTCAGTAGCCTAGAAATGCTTGGAGATCCCGTTAAGTGTCTCACCACTTGCTGATTATCTCAGCTACATAATATTGTTTTCCTCTTTTTACTTCCCTGCAATCCTCGCTCTCTGTTTTCTGGCAATCAGCTGCTTCACTTTGTTCCTCTGACTCTCAGCAGGGCTTCTCTCTGTCTTCCAGTGTCTGTGAGATCTAAGTGCTTATCATACTGCACCTCGATATCCTGTTACCTCTCTCAAATTTCCTGCATAAAACTTCTGGAGGCTTATTTGGCGCTTTTGGATGTTTATTTGACATTTATGGATTGGTGGTATTTCCCAAATGAAATCTCCAGGAAAAAATAATAATGTCAGATGCTACTCCAGCATTCTGCCCCAACTTTATTAGAATCTGGGGCTAACTTTTGAAGTTTAATTCTGCTTTACAGTATCAAAAAGCAATTGGCAGAGAAGGAAACCTTACTTTGAAGCAGCTTTTTAAAATCAACTTGGAGGCTTTCCAGAACACTTCTTCATTTAGAGCCACAAACACAAATAATCCAGTTCACAGTAAGGCCATGTAGCTTTATATCTGGAAGTCTACATCTTTAGGAAGAGAAAGGGAAATGTGCAGATGGATCTCTGTATCATCAGATAAACAAGAGAAAATATATGGAGTGATTAGGAAAGAAACTCCATATTTTTCCATGAGACCAACATAAAATTAAATACAAAATAGACCATTTCACACATTCATTATTTTTCTCAATTCTGAAAAATTATCTTATTCTCAATGTGAGCATCATTTTCACAAAAAATCTAAGCCCATTTAGAGCTAGAATTCTTACTGTGAATATGGATAAATCCTACTCAAAAAATTAGTTGTTCCATCTTATGAACTGTGGTGATACCTTTCATATAACCCTTAGATAGCTTCTTTGTTGGAACTTGTGAGATAATATGAAAGAGTTTAATATGTTAACACTGAGTGATAAACTAATAGTATTTTACAACTCTGGTTAGTGTGAAGGCAAAGAGTTACACTGGATCAATGAATGCACAATTTCTGTTACCATTTTGCTGATTTATTCATGTATCTAAGGTTGAGGTTTCCGTGTATTTTAGATCTACAGCAGCAAAAGTGCTTAAATTTCTTTAGGAAAGTTTTCCAGACTTCAAGCAGCAGTAAAATAGCATCGATTAAAACTTGGTCATGCTTTAGTGTTGAAAATCACAAGATAGAGGTCTGCTGGTTTAAGAAGTCACCTCCTGGGTAGCAGAGCAGTTGGAAAAAAGAAGAGCTATTACTGTCTGTTTACTTTCCTATTTGATGCTGTTCTTTCTGGTCTATATAGTAGTATTTTCATACTGTGGACATTTTCAAGATGATGTTGCTGAGCAAAATGAGTGCCTCTAGAACATGGTTTGGTCACTTCAGAAAGTCTTATAGAGCATGATGTAGTGTTTCAGAGCCTGATATACTCTGACCTTAGCCATCAGTGTTACTTTGGTGTTATGTTACAGGGGCATCCCTTGTTTCTAGGTGGGATTGGTGTTCTTTTATTCTGGTGGTTGCACAAATGTGTGAGGTATTTCACTTTCACATCAAATTGAAGAGGATGTTCAAAATGAGTTTTTCTTCCAAAGCTTTCTGTAAGGCTCTGCCGTTTTCCTTGATCCATTTTTTTTTACCAGTCTGAATTTCTTTTCAACAGGAGTTACTTTAATGACCTATTTCATATCTGACACTGAGCAGCTGTCAGGTGATGCTGTCAAAATTTCTGTAGTGATCTGTTCTGGATTCACTGCAATAGAGGTCTTGACTGTCTACCATTATGGCTTCCATGAATAATTGATTACTCTAAGGAAAAGCTCTGATTCTTCATTTATCAAATAACCCTTTGCTAACAGACAAGAAAAAAAGTGAATCATGGGGACATGAGCATAGTAAAAGGTGGGTTTTTTCTAGACATGTACAAATTATGCTGTGTGAATAGTGCTTATCATCACAGCTAGACAATTAGTTCTATTTGCATCATCAAAATCTATGGATTTTTAACAATACAATTTAAAGATAAAAACTGTCAGTGGCTTTATGCAGTTGCTGTAAAGCTATTACTAGATTATAAAAATAGCTGTCAAATGCTTCTTGTGAAAAAGAAATACAAATAATTTTGACTAATAGTTTGGGGGAAGTTGATTTCAATCCTTCAGGTAAAAAAATATCTTGAGTAGCTTTCGTGAAAATCTGTGCCAAAATGGTACATTTTTTAATGAGACCCTGACTTGCAGACACTGCCAGATCAGTGTTCTGGTAGAGATTAGTTCAGAATAATGCTTTTCATGAAAGTCAAAATTCATCCTTAAAGTAGAGTTTATTCAAAATAGTTTATTTGAAACGGTTGTGAAAATAATCTTTGGAGGTTTTAGATTTTTTCAAAGATTGTGTAGAAGTTATTATATGGAAAAGATTAATTTACTGGTCCCTAGGAACATTTTTTTTTCATTATATTGAGCTCTGGTGTGTTTTTCTGGAATTATTTGTATATAATATTCCTTCAGATTTCCATTGATCCCTTTCTTAGTGATTTTAAATAAAATA
The DNA here is from genome assembly GCA_033124195.1 of Coracias cyanogaster. NCBI lineage: Eukaryota > Metazoa > Chordata > Aves > Coraciiformes > Coraciidae > Coracias > Coracias cyanogaster. The sequence continues at coordinate 82,877 of JAVSBS010009496.1, forward strand.
TTCTTGTTTCATTTAATGAGCTAGCTTTTCCTGATATAAAAAATATAAATGTGTGATGTGTGTTTTGATAGGTAAGCTTGTTCAGCATTTATAGCATTTAGCTTTCTTCAGTAAAGGGAGATTGATGCATATAGAATTGAACTAAGTGTATGTATTTAAAGGTAGCTAAAGACAGTTTTCTTCGTTCCTTTCTGTAAAATGGTATGAATAAGAAATATTTATTTTCAAAGAAAATTAATAGTCATCTGTAGTGTGGGGTATGGTATGGCATGATGCAGTATCAGTTCTGAGACTGTAGAACGCATAGCATACGGTGGAACAGCAAAAGCTTTTATTTTTCTTTTTCTTCTCTCTTTACAGATGGACCCAATTCAAAAAGCTGTAATAAATCATACATTTGGGGTTCCTCTTCCTCATCGAAGAAAGCAAATCATATCATGCAGCATTTGCCAGCTGAGATTTAATTCTGATGTAAGTCAATAATTTTGTATCAGATTAGAAACATTTACTTATCTTCTAGGATGTGCCAAAATTTGCATAAAGTGAACCTAAATGAAACATTGTGATTTCAGTTTGTGGCTCAGTGGATGAAAAGGCTATAGGATGCTTCAAATAAACACCATTATTTGGTCGAGTTTATACACCCCTCCAGACTTTCCCTGTGAAAGTATCTGTGCAAACTCATCAACATTAGTTGTGCTGCACGGAGCGTAAATAGGAAAATGGATTGATCCATTACTGCTAATAGGGATGAAATATTTGCTGGGTCCTAATTATTTTACCAGTCCTGGTTATAGTTGCCTTCCTTTTCAGCCCCTAAATGTTACAAGTTATTCAGATATACTTAGAGTCCTTGCGGATCCACCTTCCTTTTTCTACCCTTACAACATCTCTGTCTAGCAAGAATTCTATTTTAATGTTCCTGTCCTGCCAGTACAAGCTTTTAAAGAAGAAGAAAAAAAAAGCAGGTGATTCTTTTGTCACTTGGCTCTTACCTTACATCCTCCCACTCCTCGTGCAACAAAGTAGAGTAAGCTGAACTGGAGATGGTCTCTAATATACAGAGGAAACCTGTCCCCTCTAATTACCCAAGGAAGCTGTGCTGTGGCACTCCTGTTCTGTCACAGAAAAGCCTCTTAGAAGTTAACTCTTTTATTTCCTTCTCCAGGAGATCACTGTGTGTGCAGACAAAAGTGACATAGTGCAATATATTTTCTTCTGCTATTCTAGTCTCTCCAGTAAGTTTCTTGACATTGGATCTCTGGTGGAAACTTGACTTCCCTTACCGAATGTCTTTCATTTACTACCCGTTTTACTAATTTAAATATGGAAGTTACTTCTGTCAGAATAAAAACATTTAAATTTATAGTGAGGTCTCACCCAAAAACATCCACAAGGGTCCTTCTTCATGCTAGACATTGGATGTGAAATAATTCTTGTTTGCTGCTGCTTCTGTGTTGGCAGCTATTTGTGTACAATTTGTACCTATTTGTAGTTTGCCAATTATTTATCCAAGACATGAACTTGTCAAAAACTTAAATTGAACCTTGAAGCCTTCTTTTAAGGACTGACGACACAGGGAAGAAAATAATGCATCTCTCTTCATTCCCAGCAGCTTTTTATTCCTTAGAAATCATTTTAACAAGATCACAGTTTCCAGACCAGTCAGCATCATGTGCTTAATTTCACTGATGACTCCAGGTTTTCTAGTTCATGGACCTTCCTCTTATAACATTTACATTATTCTCAAACAGTGGTGCAAGGAAGGATAATACATTCTCAGGAACTATCATCCTTCATAGATGAAAATAGAAGAGTCAGATTAGGCTCTTCCATTTAGAAACCAGATGCTAGAATTAGGACTGTGGACACTGAGCCATTAATGGGAAGCAGACAATGGAGACTTCTGGGCCACAGTGGATCCTACTGACTGAGCAGCTTAACTCATCACTCAGAATTTTCAGCTTTGTCATAGGAAAAAGGATGTCACACTGAATCATACATAACATATAGCTGCAAGAGACATTAAACACTTTAGTGTTACATACCAAAGTGAAACACCTCCTTTCAAAGAGAGTATGCCATTTGTTAGTCTGCAAAAGAGACAAAAGAGGATGAACACATCATTAAAGTGACTTAGTCATTTGCAGATACACAACTCTGATTGATCTATGGAGTGAAACATGTTCCAGCTGACAGGGGCTAGGCATTTTCCAGAATAAAATATTTGAAATAAAAAATTCTTCTATACTGAAGCAAACAAGATCAGGAGAAACTGATACTTCTGACTCAGAGGGCTAATGTGCTCCCATATTGTTCCTTTTCTGCTGCTCTTAGAAAGTATTCCAGAGAAGAGAGAGGGAAGAAGCAATGGCCATTTTCAGAGTCATCTACAGTGTCAAAAAAACTGGTTTCAGAAGAAATCTATTAATTTAGACTGTGTACAGCAAACTCTTGGAAAAAACTGTTAGGCAGATGTTTTGTTGTCCTTTCACACTGTCAAATGACAGAGGGTTGAACTCCTATTTGCCAACACTGTTCAGTAGTAGATTGCTCTAATGCTCCCCTGTCTCAAAGTAGATCAGTATTATTAACTTTATGGAATGGGAGGACCTTCTTGCTGAATGTCTTCCACTTCTAATATTCACCTAATTTTTAAAGCAACTCCAGTGTTGCTGATTGATGGAGAGATTATGATTCAAAAAATGCCCATTGATTAACCTGGGGTGATATCTCTCCCCTTTTCCCTGCCACACAGGAGAGATTTGTGCACATGTTTATGATGATCTCTTCTCATTTAAGTGTATATAGTTATTACTGCTGAAAATTACAAAGTGCTCTGCTGAGACTTTGCAAGAAATAATAAGTAGTCAGAGTTGCACTGCAGATTAGAAATGCCTTCCTGCAATGTGAGAGGAGTAGGCAGAGCTAAGCTCCTCTGAATGTCCACCAGTTTTTGAAGCAAAAATGTGCTAAACTAAAGATTTTATGTTGACACTTCAAGGAAAGATGTCTTTGAAGAAAACGAGCTATTAGCTGTCATTTTTTTACAACTATACTATATGAATGGCCAACACATACTGTATTTTTTTCTCTTATTATTGTGAAAATGTTTTCTTTTACTGAATATTCCTACCTTTCATTTTCATTATATTTTGTTGAATATGATTTAAAACTATAACATCAATAAATAGCTTTTCTATTCAGAAACCTAGGGTTTTGTGGCTGTTCTACAAATATGTCTTTATTTTTAGATGCTGGAGTTAGGATTTTTATCAGAGAGTAATGAATAGAAATTCTATTTACTTACTGCACAGCAGTGTTATGAAAATATTTGCAATAAAACTGGTCTGTGAGATTTTTCATTTTTGCAGAAAATACAGAATTTTCTCCCCTTTGATACAGACTTCTTTCAGACCAGAATAGGTCTTTTTTTTTTTTTTTCTGTTTACAAAATATCAAAGAAAAATGAGAAAAGGCAGTACAATAGTCTAAAATAATTTAGCTTCTTTCTAAAGGAGTTATGTATAAATCTTCATGACAGCTTTGTGTTCAGTATTTCTTTTTAAAACAAATCTTCTCATACAAAGGAAGGGAAGAACAAGCAAGTAACCAAAGCATCTCCATGTTGAGAAAAACCTTAGGCCAGCAGAGTTAGGTTCTGTGGAGTCCATTTCCAGCAGTGAATTTTTTTTTTTTTTTTTTGGCATTGAGAGAGATCTGTATATAGCATTTATATTCGCATTGTGCATCCAATACAGGGCAAAACATTTAAGTATGTGCTTAGCTGCAATTGTGTGTGTTGCCATTAAGATTCTGGCAGCTGCTGAGAATCATTGCACCAGTTCAGAACAACAGCTAAATGCATGTAGTAAACATTAAACATCTGCTAAAAGCACCCTGTAAAATGAAGTCCAGCTGACTTCAGTAGGACAACTCATGTGCCCACAGGTAGTTGAAGGTGTAAATGTCTGCTAACATGAGCAATCACTAAAAAAGGGAGAGGGGGGGAAGAAATTAATAATAATAAACCAAACAAAAACCAAACCAACAAACAGCCTGATGGCTTGGGAAAAAAGAGCTTACTAAGTTTTCCTAGTTTTTTTGATCACCTATCTTGACTATTTCATCTTCCTTTGCTTATATTTCTAATTTCATAATTTTATAAAAGTAGTGACAGTGTCTGTTAACAAGGTGAATTCTTGCAAAGGGATTCTCTCTTTCTCTTCCCTCATATTTCATGTAGATGGCTGAGTGATAATCCAGCTTGCCTTTAAAGAAAGATTGGAGAGCGTTTTTATGTAATCACAGGACTTTAATTCCATTATGATACACTGTAAAAATATTTCCAGAAATTATTGTTTTATTTAAATAGCAACAGTGGTAATATTTTCGGGAAAACCATGAGCTGGATGTTCATTATAGAGTCCTTATTTGTCATTTTTTTACCATGTTTTTCTTTGTCTCTATGGAACAAAGATATCGGTGAATCAATCTATTCTTTAACTATATGAAGTTGATAGGATTCAAAAAGTGCTGTTCTGGTAAAAGAATAATGAAGAATTTTTGGAGGATAAGAATGCAATATAGCTCCATTTTACTACGGTTCCAATTTTCATGGGGAGCAAAGCAGGAAAAGAGGACTTGCATCCTATTTAGGTTATGCTTTGTATCTAGAACAAATGATTAAAGTATCAATTTGTAAGCACCTAGGGGATAATAAGGTGGTAAGAAACAGCCAACATGAATTTGTCAAGAACAAATCATATCAAACCAATCTAATTTTCTCCTTTGACAGAGTAATTGGTCTAACGGATAATAGGGAATAAATAGATGTGATATATTTTGGCTTTAATAAGGGTCAATACAGTCCTATGTGACAGTCTTGCAAAGTAAGTAGGGTAATATGATCCAGGTGAAGTTGTTAAAAATTGGTTGCACAAGAGATTGAAAAACTGTGCTGAGAATAGTTGCTGGTGGTTTCCTGTCAAAACGAAAGATCACTACAAGTCAGGATCTGCAGGAGTCTGTTCTGTGCTTGCTACTACTCTAAATTTTCATTAATAATGTGCCTGACAGAATGGAGAGTACATATACCAGGTAGTGTAGACACCTAGAGGGTAGCAGGCACGTGATGGAAGATGGCAAGTTCAGGGTTGCAGTCCAAAATTGTCTTCACCAGTCTGGAATTCTGACAAGTGCAGTAAATAAAAGCACAAACTATTGTGCTTAGACTGGAAAAAATAAATGCACAAGTAGTAAAATGAGAAATGTCTGGCTTACTGGGCAAAAAGGAATCATAGTGAATCACAAGCCAAATATACAATAAGAATTACCAATGGAGGGAAAAAAAAAAAGAAAAATAGAAACACCCAACTAGTGCTATGATGTTACTATGTAACACCCAAGAGTATTACACTTATAAATAGACAGGTAAATATTCCACAGTATTTGAAACTGGCAATGCCTTGGGTGTAGAATTATTGCAGCAGTGGTCATCACACATTAACAAAAGCATAATTAGTTCCAGAATTTAGAAGACATCTACTAGTATGACAATATGTGAAAAAACTTCACTCAGCTAGGGAATGTAGAAAGAACTAGATAGATGTACAGTGGAAAGGACAAGGCAAGTGTAGTAGCTTTTCAGTGTATGAAAGGGGATTATTAAGAGAACAGAGACAAACTGATCTTTGTGATCCTTGGTTTTGATAGAAGAATGAATTTGATTAATTCTTCAGCATAACTTGATTGAAGAAATTTTTGCTGGAATATTTAGTGAAACAATTCTAACTATAATGGTAGCAAGTGGAAGAAAACATGTAGGGACAGTTGTGGGCTCCCTGTCACAGAGGACCTTAACAGGTCAACTGTTTCTGAGGACGGACAGGAAACACTTAGTGTAGTCCCACAGCTGAGAGAGAGATTTTATTACCTCCTGCTTGACTAACTTAGAAACATGTTTCTGTGGTTTGGAAGAGGTAATAGAGATTTCATTTCTTGTCCATGCAAGTGATAGTCGCACCTGGCCTGCAGCCTCTGTTTGCAAACAGAGAGGAATTTTCAGAACCTAGTCCATTAAGAACCAGGAAAGGCGGATACAGCTAACTGCTTTAAGTTAGTTAGAATTTCACCTTTCTGATTTCCAATCTATTTTTCAACTTTCATAGATATGCTTAAATGGTATTTGAAGCCATGTGTACTATTTGCCTCAATCGCTGTTCTGTGTGGGGCTACAATCACGTCCTTATTCTTTGCATGTTTTTTTGTGCCTCCAATTACAGGTTACATTTCCAATTAACCTTTACATTTAGAACCCTGCTTTGGTATAAAACCTACAATTTCTGCTTGAATTGTAATGCATGGCTTTCTTAATCAAAGTCACTTGTTGCAGGTATTGCCAGCCATCAAGCACATTTATTTATTTATAATCTCATGGCAGTTTTACTTCTGGTCTTTCCAAAGCATTGCATCCGTGTTCTGTGAAATTATTAGCTTGATTCTTTAAGGAGATTCTCTTATGCAAACATTTAGAGATGGTCGGCATCCCCTTAAAGTCAATGTTACTCTATGAGGGTGTAGTATTAGCTGCAGCACTTGTACCTCACCAAGAATAAAACCTTGTTCAGAATTAACTTATTTATATATATATATAAATTTTACATATATATAATTCATATAGTTATATAATTCCATATATGCATATACTACTTCTTTCTAATAATGCAACATCTTTCCAGTACTATGGAGTTCAGTGCAAGAAGAAACAAATACTGATTTCAGTTGTGGAATTGCACATGCCATTCATTTGAGATCAGAGTGAGTCAGAATGGAAATACACTCACAGGTCGACACTTTTCCAGAAATATTGGTTGATAGTATTCACTTGGAAAAGTAACAAGTAATCACAGAAAGTGATTAGTGCAGAGATTTCCATGAGTTATCTGACATTTGTATCAACACATCTTGGAAACCTTAAGAAATTGCTAAAAAAAAATAAATCACAATAATGTGATTTTTTTTTTTTTGCATTCCAAAAGTCTAATTAAATACCATGGACTATTTTGCACTTACATTACATACATGACAAATTTGAAAACAATGTACTGTTTTTTTCCTAATTGGATATTCAGTGGAGTTTGTTTTTATAGGCCTAGCCTGCACATTTTAGAAGCATTACTTCATCTTTACTAGACCAATGTTTTAAGGGTTGCAATATAAACTGTAATCAGGTCCTGTACAGGTCTGGTCTTTCCCATACTAGAAAATAGTAAAATTTAAATTTATAAAGTACAAAATCGAGAATACTCTCTTGAACAATAGTCACAAATTTTCAGATAACCTGTAGCTTCTTAAAGCATTCTAATACACCTAAGAGAAAGTATAAATAATCTCCTTTTGTGTATAAAGTATTTTTTAATATATATTTTTCACCTTCTGTACAGTGCTTTTATGCATGTATACAACCTAGAAGGAGAAATTATTCATATCTGACACAGCACCTTGTTGTTTAGTTTTGGAGTGCTTTTGGAAATGTTGAACTGCATCCCCTGACTGATAGCCTACGGATGTTGACATTTCCTTGCCTCTTATGTATTGCCCACAAACTAAATATTTTGAGTGATCGTTGAGTAACTGCTGTAAGTTGTCTCTCGGTGGTCCCCAAGCTATGGAGCTCTCTACAAGTAGTCTTTACTAATCCTTCTACCTATCTCCTCTCGTGAAAATAATCTATTCTATCTAGAATATCTATACTGTTGCAGAACATGGTCCAACCCAGAGGTATCAGGCTCACAGAAGTATTGTCTGAAGACAAGAGGGCAGTAGGAAAGAAGGAAAGTTTTAAGTTATTGATCTTTAAGAAAACCTGCTCGTAGTGACATCTGGTTACTCAGTTCATTGCTGGTGGGGAGAGATGGAGTGCCTTGGTGTTCACTGTGTTCATACTACAGACTTCAACTTTCCTCTCAAAATTCACTCTCCAGCCACATTCAGCAATGGTAGTTGAAGAGAAAATGTCTAAATCAAGCGTTGGAACAGGCTGCTCAGGGAAGTGGCTGAGTCACCATCCCTAGAGGAGGTATTTAAAAGGCATGTAGATGTGGTGCTTAGGAACATGGTTTGATAGTTTAGATTAATGGTTGAACTTGATGATCTTAAGCGTCTTTTCCAACCTAGATGACTCTGTTCTATAAATTTAGGAGAAAGCAAGGTCTAGTCCCTGCACAGGCAGAGTTTATGGAGAAATGTCCAGTACCTATGTCAACTGAACATCAGAGTCAGTATAGGGACATCATCCTGGAGAGATTAAAACATTCAACTAATCAGCAGCTGATGCTGTGTTAGGATTTAAAGATTATGTGAAACCTAGACTTTTTTTATTCACCTTTGCCAACTCTCGCTTCCTACCACTGTTCATCCAGTATCATGTTATTTCATTTCCAAAGCACTCACTGTTTCTGATAAAACAAGTGAATTGTGCAGGTTTGATGTCTCCTGAAAATTACTTGAGTTTGCTAGAAATATCTGTAAATAGGCATTAGCTTTCTCTAATAATTGTGCTTATAATTTGCAAAAGATTAATGACCAGTATTCTGACTGTGGAATATGGAGACAAATTGATTTAAAAGGTTTCTGCTTCTGGCACTAAAGTGAACGGTAGTGGTATTTGCCCTTATGAGGCCAGCTTTTAACTTCTGCTTGGGCGTAGATGATCTCAGAAACTCAAAGAGCACATGAAGAAGGAGCAAAAGGCAGAACTGGGTGTAGTTAATGAGAGAAAGTCTGAAATAAAGGCAAACTCCTTCCTGTGTTCAGTCTTGTTACTGTCAGAAATTTTCTTTCTTTCAGAAATTATTAAATTAAAATATAAGGATGTACCAGAAAGCATGATATTATGGGGCAGGAAGCAGACCTAAATGGTCTGATAGGCCCTAGATTTCCCAAAATCTACTTTTAGTATCAGGAGAGTGCTTAATTTGGATTGTGTCACTCACTAAGATGACTTCCAGGCAAATATTTCCAGTAGTTTAATGAATTGGGTCCTGTAGCTACATTCTTTGGGTTATAATAGTGTCAGAAAGCTTTTGTGCCTGGAGAAGAGTGAGGAAACATGAGAATGAAATTCAGATGCTGAAGTTGGGCAGGTAGTGGATAATTGGAATTTCTTTGAAGTCTTTGGCTGGAATTGTGGGAAAGAAGAGAATGCTTAGTATTTTTGAACTGTACATTGAAAAATACCATTTTATACATAAGGGAATTGCTATACACAGTAGAAAAGGTATAGACAGTATAAAAGCAGGGAAAAGAAGTCTCCTTTCCAATTGTCTCATGTTCCATTCATGGAAAAGACTGACCATTTTGACAGCAAAGACAAAAACCCTCTGCTTTACCCTTGTTGCCATACACTTATTTGTATTTGAGGCATTTTTTCCTGCCAGCTTCCTTTGTCAACATGGGAAGTAAATCAGTAAACTCTAATAAACAATTGAAATTATATTAACAACTCTGGTGGGGACTTCACAGAAACCACTTCCCATAAGCAAGTCATCACCCAAAAGGAAAGCTAAATTGTAAAATCTTTGCTGTGCAATCTTCATCTAGCTTTGTTTGGTCTGTTGTAACTTCTTCCTTATAGATTTGTTAAAAAAAAAAAAATATACATATACTGCAGAGAATCTGAGATCCTGGATTATTAATAATAGGTGTAGATAACAATTTTCACTACAAAAATGGCAAAATATTTTCTGCATTCAGTCACCAGTCAGTAACTCCTTCTGGCTCACTTTCTTAGGCACTGATAAGGACATAAAGAAGAACTGGGAGAAGGGGAACAGGCAGGGCTATATGTTAAAGTCTGGTCCACAGAAAGAGCACATAGTGAAGAAAATGCACAGTTGTTTGTGATGTAGGAAGACCTCCATCAAAATGAGTTAAATGATGTAAACTGTATTTATTCTAAAAAAAACCCAAACACCACAAACCCTAATAGCTTCTAAAAATGCATTAAAAGTAAAGTTGCTCTTTTACTTGGATTTGGTTAATTATACTCTATTTGAAGAACCATAAAGTCTTTTCAAATAAATTGCACTAACTCTAGATACTTTTTTTTCTTTAAATGGTCAGTAAAACTGCACTCCCTGAGGTACCTGTCATGTATTCTTCACTCTATCTGTGCAGCCACCTCTTGTAGAAAACATAATATTTCCTTTTGTGGTAATTACTATTAAACATAACTGCTCCTGATGTAAACAAATTCCACTTCAGAACAACCAGACTTGACTTTTTCAACTCCGTGGTTCTTTTATCCCTTCTCATATGTCTTTTACGATCTCTGGAAATACTGCTATTCTGTGTGCTTGCTCACATCACAGCTAACAGCTGGGAGTCTGATCTTCCAAAGGAGTGGGAGTGCAACCCAGTATCTGCTTTTAAAATCTTTACACTGGAATAAAAAAGCACATATTTGAACTATACCTCTGAGGGTGTATTGCCCTCATTCACATGCATTTTTTAATCTCAAATGAAAATGAAGTCTTTAAAGGTTTGAAATGGCCAAAGGGGACTGACTTCTCTTCAGGAAAGAATCCAATATGGCACTTACACCTAACTCCCCCATGGCCTTTAAAAGCTTGATTGTTAATTCAAAACATATACTCAAACTGAGGCAACGCCCAACTAGTAGACCATACAGACACTTGCATATATTTAATTGTTTGATGAGTTGATCTCAAATTGTGGTTTTAAAAATACAAAGGTTTATTCTGTTTGGTTGATATAGATCTCATTGTGTCGTGGTGGAATAACTGTAGATACAGGTGCATAGTAAATGTACTGAATTCATTTATGGTAGCTCTTCTTGGATGGACATAAATGTTTCTTTTTATTCTTTGAAAGTGGATTTTAGAAGGTAGTCTCTGAACAGCTTTTATCCTTTCCCCAGCATAGCCTATTTTCTCTGCATCAGTGAACTTGTCATGATAATCAACTTTTTTGTCCCAACCATCAATCACTCCTGATTACAGCTGGGAAGAAGTTCTGTTCTGTTGATCAGCCCATCAGTGCACATAATGTTACACCTGGAGACAAGTGAAAATCATCCCATGATGGGAGAATCACTTGCCTTTGAGCCTTTTGTCTGAAGGATTTTAATTTACATTTAGAGTCTTGTTGCAATTGTCAGTGCTTGCTTTGATTTTATTATTTCTTTGACAAAAATAATAAGTTCAGTTGATCTTTCCCTACATGATTAGAAGAAGAATGCTTTTCTATTTCAAATAACATCTTGTAGCTTTTTCACTTCATTGTACAAATATTGCTATAATTATCACTATATAAATTAAAAATGAAATGGTGATGTAGCACTTCACTAGGAGAAACTTAGTATATACTAGCCCAGGATTTTTACAAAAGCCTTTTTGTTGGCTTTTAATCAGATACTTGGCTAGGGTAATATTTATCTTTAGTATTCAAATTATGTGAAGTGGCTGTGTAGCAAACTTCATAGCAATGAAATCATTAAAAAATTAAAGGCATCTTTCCTTTCTTTAAGGGAAATATGTCTTATGTTGTAATCATTACTAAGTAACACACTTCTGAAAATAGAGACATTCTGTGTATCTAATGCCAAGCATTTTACCTTCGTTGTAACAAAGGTGTTTTTTCAGTTGTCACAAACGTGATGAAACTTCAGCTTGCATAAATACTTTATATTTTGCTAATAACTTAAATATGACTTTTAATTATCTGTCAGAATAACCAGATGTAGTTTAATTGTACCATTCCTTTTCCTCCCACAGTCACTTTTTAAAATTATCTTGTAAAATTATCGTTGTCACAAGTTTATCCTTTCACAATATCAAAAAAACCCACAACGTATAAGAAGACTGTAAACCTGATATTTCAAGTGCTACAGGATGACAAAAGTAGAATGTGAGACTATGGGGTAATAAAGATTTGATTAGCAATCATGTTTTTACATAAAAGGTTTAATTAGCAGTAGCTCATTTTCCTGTTCCTGCTGGCCATTTTCAGGACAGTGATATATTGCTTTTTTTGCAGTGAGCCATGCCACCAAATAGAAGGTGTTGTGTTTTCATTAGATGCAGACACTTCAGCATTATTATCTCTCACCTCAGTCTACACACCAATACAAAACATGTCCAAATGTCATAATTTAATAGGCAAATGATATATACACTAATTTTAAAACTATGGGATGTTCACTCAGATGCTTTGCTTTGTTTATATTTAAATTGATGATAAAAGCACTATACTGGAAATCAAATAATCACTCAGACTCACTGCTTATGTTCTGTCTGCTTGAATACCTTGTTTGCCAAATACAGAATTTCATCACTTGTATAGAAGTTGTTCTTCCACAGTTGCAACCTGTTTATTTTTATAGTTTAGTAATTAACGTGAGTATATTGCATAACTTTTATTTTACAGGGTACATCAGTCTGCATTACCTTTCCAAAGACTCTTACCACTTATTTGTAATGACATAACAGAAAATTTTCTTTTGTTATTGAATAGAGATATTTCATGGTTCTTCACTAGTACAATTCTATTCCAATAGGCTACCACAAGGGACCTGTCATTGCTTGTCAGTTTATTCTGTAGCATGATTTTCACACCAGAATCTTTTGAAGTGATAAACAATTACAATAAAGTCAATTTCTAAGGTAAACACATTCTGAGAAGCAGCAATGAATAACTATGTCTAAAGATGTCAGAAAATGTGGAGTATATGGAAATAATTAACACCTTGGACAGTGGAGGAGATTTTTACTGCATCTGACTGTGTTATGCTGTATAACTCCCAGTGGCTAAGATATATTTTTTTTCTAAAATTCTTTTACATTACTAATTTGTATCTCCTTGGTGTTTGAAAAGGCTGTAAGAGTAAAACTTCTTTCACAGAAGAGCTAAGAAAATGTGCATCATGTAGTTACAGGATGGAATAATTTTTATTAAAATGTACTAAAAAATGGTGCAACACTATTTTGGCTATTCTAGAGTCTGAGCCCCATGTCTCAATTGGTAAGACAGGACTACCTAGTAAGGCAAGCCAACAAAGCATGAGGTTCAAAGAAAAGGCTGCAATATTTCTAGGTTTATTAGCTTTTCTTGTGCTAAATTAGTTCTGTTGGAGTTGGTACTGCCGCCAAAACAATTGGCCAGAACCAAGGAGAGAGCAGATATTTGGGAGAAGAAAAGAGCAGATGCAATGACATTCAGCAGCAGGGATTACGAAGAGTGAGGATTGCAGTAAGGAAAAAAAACCATCTCTGGTGCAGACTCTTTGCTAAAATAGATTGAATTGTATTAATGGTCACCACATAGTCATTTCTCTCTTGTAAGGTTGATTGCATTCACCCAAGCAGGGACTCAGTAGTTAAAATATTTCAATCGAAGGCAAAAGTTCTGTCATCCTTCTGAGAAGGATCTAATTTTTTAGTATTCATGTTCTGCACTAATAGAAGGAATTGTAAAGGAAGACAAATTCCTATGGAGTGGAAGATGTGTGTTTCACACCTGAAAGAAGTTTGTTACAACATTGTCTAGGCGAATAAGATGAGAAAGATTTCTTGGACTCACATCATGAGAGAAAACCAATGCAGAGTTTTCACTGGTGTGTGTGTGAGACTGTGTCTGCTGTCTAGAGGTGGAAAAGAGGGATAGTTTCTGGTGGTGGGAAGCTGAATTTTGTGTGAATCTTACAGGTGCTGCATAGCCTTTGAATTGACATCTCTACTAGCCTAATGATCAAAACCAAAATTCTTTGTTTGAAAAGGATCTTGCCTAAATTATTAAAGCAAGTTCTGAATTGGTTTATTCTCTCTCCAAACCCCACAGAAAATAAGTGAAATTAATCAAGAACAAATCGATCTTTTCAAAAAGTTAGCACTAAGAAAAAGTAAGCGTTCACTCTGATAACCGTTGTTAAATTATTTTTATATTACTTGTAACCATTTTGAGGATTATTTTGGTTGTGGTGATGTCTGTTTAGTTGCAGACATCAGTCCACACTATTCAGTTAGAACCAGAGGCAAGGTCCCAAGGAAAAATGGGGTCAGCATTTTTGTCATGTTTCTTGCTGAGTGTCTATTGGATAAATAACCATTAATCACAGGATACACTGGAAATCCTTTCTCAGTAACATATTATTGGTGTGGTCTCAATTATTCTGCAATAATGATTTTTAAGATAGTAGAGATACTGTTTCATTGGTAATTGATTTAGAACCTAGGATATACCATGGCTTATGTATACCACTAGCCTACAGCTAAATATCTGTGCAGTATGCAGTGCTTTACAGATGTGTAAGATGAGGTCTTTTCTCTAGAAAGGTTATTTTCTAATAAACAGAAATGAGACAAGAATATAAGATAAGGAGTTAAGCAAGGGATTGGCAAATGAATTAATGGAAAAATACCTTCTGAAACCCATTTTTTAGTTTTCTTGAAAAAAAAAAGGGTTTGACAACCAGTAGGAATATGATTCAGCTTATCAGATAACATGTTACAACAGCTGAAGTCTATAAAATATGTGTGAGGATAAATAAAAGTAGATTTATTTTCAGAACTCGTCATTTATGGAATAAGTGCTTGGAGTATGTGTGTTGCTCTATGGCATGCAAGAGGGAGAAGGAACTATGTAAAAGAAGAGACAATTAAACAATGTTGAATAATGGGTGTGATGATGCAGAGTAAGATATCGATACTTGGAAAGAATGGAGACTCTGAGTCCGTCATAGTTCATGATTAACATTTAGGATACAGTGAAAGAAAAGGGGTAATTTTGAGAAATTTCAGATAGCAGAGTAAACAATAGGAGAAAAATTAGAGCCATCCAGGTGTTGTTCATGCTGAATTATCATAAAGTTATTGATTGAAAACAAAGGAGAAATCACACCAAAGAGAGTGTGCCCAAGTCCAGAGAGCAGAAAGACTTGAAGACAGAATCCAGAAATACGTTAGTCTGGCCAGTGGAAGTCTTGTTTTTCAACTGAGAGGATGTCTGTCAGCCAGACATTCTCCAAATGGTGTTACTTAGGATTCAGATCTTCTCTTAAGTCAACCTTCATGGATTTTTTTTTTCTCCTTCACTACTTAAGCCTATATAAAAATTAAGATGGCTGAAGCCTATCAATTAGCATTTTTCTGGTTTGTTTATTTTGTGGTAAGAGATAGTGACAGAAGTACTTCCACAATAGTTTAAATGGGTAGCTGCTTTAAATTTGGATTTTTTAAATTAACACAGATCACATGTTCCTCTCCCAGAAAATCTACTTGTATCCAAAACCTGCTGATTTCCATATTCCCTGAGAAGGAAAATGAAGGCCAAAATTATTCATTTACTTTTTCCCTCAGTGTGCTGCCCTCCATCCCCATCTGCATCTTTATGAAATCAGCTTGGTGATTTATTATGGCTGCTTCTGACATGAAACAGGTAACAGAGTAGTAAGAGATTGATTTACAGTGAGGAGGTACAGCCACTTACAGTAATTGGACTATGAATTTTAATAAAGTTTTGAAATTGTTCATTGCAGTCACAAGAATCTCTGTGTTTTGCAGACATGGCTTTTTTCCTATATAAAAAAAGGCCCCACCAATACTAAATATGGATTTTTAATTGAGCACTTACTTTCATAACTGATAAGTTTTAACTGTAGCTAAGAAGCCAGGATTTCGCTTGATTAGGAGGCTAACAGAGGCTCATTGCATTTCAGTATGCTCTTTATAGGAACATGAATTGCATTTAGGGCAAGATGAGGGTCTTTAGTATTTCACTGCAAGCTGTTCTGGGGTGTGCAAAGATGCATTTTCAAACTGATAAGTGATGTGTTGGCCCTTGAGGGCATAATTCTCTTTTATCAGCACCACAAGAGATAAATCAACAGGATGATGATTTTATACTTAACATCAACTCTCGAGTCATTTTCTGATTTTTTTTTGCACTGTAAATAACCACATATTCAGGCCTGCTTGTTAAAGCTACCAATTTTGTGTGATAAGGTCATCCTCAATTTCTGTTTGTTTAATGAACAGTAGTGGGCTCCACCTCTCTTTGGAGATGTGACTGGTTTGAATGAGGAGAAGGAGAGGGGACTGTATAGCCCAACAGGGGACTGGAGCAAAAGTTCATACAGATAATAAATTCTGTTGCTGGCTCCTGTCGTAATTAAGGCTGTGCAGTCAAAAGTCTGCCAGGGCCTATGATGTGGTCTGTCTGATCATGTAAAGACAGTAGGGGCTGTCTCCTAGAAAACATCAGGGGGTTTTACACCCCTGTTCCTGTACCTGCAGAAGTCATAGACTTATAGTTGACTGACTGAAAGGCATGTTTGCACTTGACTGTATAAACGATTTGGCCATAGGTTTAATTCATCAATAGTAGACATCTGTTTGTCCTCCTGCCATATTTAGACTAGTAAACCCTTTGGCTTAGTCTGAAAGCTTCCAATTATATTCCTGGCCAGTTGTCTGCCTAAAGAAACCTGTTGATTTACTGTGTGTAAGCCTGAAGGTGCTAATACATCTTAAAACTCTCAGCTGGAAGTAAATATCTTATTTGTATTTGGAATGCAATAAAATGTATTTTTTAGGAGTCTGAAGGGTAAAAACATCGAGACTGAAACTGTATCTGTAAAGTGAAACTGAAGAAGCACTGAATTAAAGATTTAAACCTCAACCCTCTATAAAGAGAAAGTATTAGAAGTTAAATAGTGTCTAGACTTGGTAGGACTCTGGGTGTTAAAGCCAGTTGTCCTGAGCTTAGCCTAGTTGTCCTATTCATCTGTAAATGGTATTGCAACAGTCCTGCAAGCTGTCATACATCACTTACTACCCATGACTGACATTCATGCATCTGTCCTGATGGCCTTTGGAATCTTGTTTGGAGAGTGTAACTTCTCAAAGTTACTCATCAGCAGGGCTTTGGATAGTACCTGAGAATCTGCTCTCACCCCTTCTTTGAGGTACAGTCACAGTGCTGTGTAGTTCAAAACTGTTATTACTCAGTATAAGTGTGCATCATTAAATGGTGATCATTTATCTAGTTTATGATTTGTCTGGCAGAGTAGGTGACATACAGAGGCACTTCAGCCAGAGCTGGGAGTGGGGGCCTCACAATGCTCTGAGGCGAATGGAACAGGGCTGACCATGAACTCTGAAAGCCAGGAAAAAGCCCTGGGAGAGCTAACAGTTCTCCTCAGGCAGAGTTAGATGACTCATTGGCAATGTTTATTGTAATCTTGATAGATCATAGTCAACCTACACCTGAAAGTACTTGCTTTTACAGGGACAGTGTTTGCTGTCTGCTATTACCCTTCCTTATCTATTGTTTGAACTCACACCTTTAATGTTCTTTTTAAGGTAGGGTCCTTGTTTTGTTTGTCTTTCTAAGGTTCATTCATGTTGGAACAATTGTCATTATTGAAATGATTCATAGGGTAAAACATTGTATTTTGGAGAGAAATTAAGTCATTCTGTTTATTTTTATTACATTTTGGTTGTATTTTTATTATGGGATAGACTCGGATGTAATTTGGCTCCAGGATCAAAAATATATAATTGCTTTAAAATGGAAATATAGTCACACAGATTCAGTTAAGACTGAGAGTTCTAGGGGTTATCTGCCTTCTTCTGATGTTTTATTCCTTAGATAGCATTATGTAGTGTTTCTGATATATGCTGTGGCTTTATATCTGTTCATAAACTGCTGTGCAGATTGTCTGCAACCCAGTAAAAAATGCAAGACAACTGATTATATCTCTCTCTGACAAAAATGTGAGAGTCTTTGGTAGCTTTATAGCTGGACGTCTGCTGGATGTATATATATCAAGGGTACTCACAATGGAAACCTTTCCATCTAATATAATATTTCTGGTGAGATGGCAGGTTGCCTGTAATGTGTGTGTAGCCATAAATGTATATACACACACATACTTTTCACAAACAGGTTTGCTGTAATATAAAAGAAACAGGAAAATATTCCTGTACAGATCACTTAAATGGTGTGTTTGTCTCTAGCAGTGTTAAGTAGAAACTAATACAGAAAGAGCAGAGAAACAAATGAAATCATTTCCATTTGAGTGAAATTGTTCTGGGTGTTCTCAATTTTCATTTTGTCAGTATTTTGTAGTGTATGTATGTACAACATACCAGTAGCAGCTAAGTATGAGTAACCAACCAAGAGAATGTAGCATTACCCAAACAAATGCTATATTGAGAGTAGACAAGTAGTATATTCCAAGTTGCATATAACAACTTTGGTGGTGAAAGCATGGCTTTTTTTGCTCAACTGATGTGTTTCTTTGATGCTGTATATATTGTTTCCTTGGCTCAGTATAAGACCATCCATCCATCCACCTTTAAATTCTTTCTACTGTGTCTAGGTGGAGTATTGCAGTTGCTTTCAGTCGCCAGTCCAATATGAAATAAATGTTAACATTTTGGTTGACTTAAATGGCACCAAGATTTCACCCACATGATCTAAACTTAACATGCTTGCTAAATTTCTTTTTTTTCCCTCCTAGCAAGGTGGTCTTTGCAATTTCCAAAAGGCAATGAAAACAGCATGGTTCATTGTTTCTAGATTTTGGTGTATAATGAATTCATGGGAGTGTATAATGAAATAGTTGTAAAGCTCCTGCCAAAATGTCATTCCTTTATGAGAAAAGCAATGGAGTATATTAGCTGTCCTCAAAAAATAACTTCCAAATCAATATGGCAGAGTTGATCAATAATATGCATGTTAGGAAGGTAGCAGAACACATTAAGGATTTGAATAAATGAACTAAAGAAAGTTCTTCTTCTTTTGCAACAAGGCTTCTAGAGTAACTTGCTAACTTCCTATCATGGGTGATTTCAACATAGATTTCAATGGAGCTTGGGCTATTGAAGCAAATAGCTCATTCTTGAAGATCTTTTGTTGTTTTTAACACATCGAATTAGCTCATTACTGCTGAATATGTAGTGGAAAATAGCATCTGTTTACAGTGCAAGAATATAAAAATTACTTACCAGTAACAGAATAAGAAGCAATTTGCAAAAGCTAATCATATTTGTGCACTTGTCTGCAAAAAGGGAATTGTTATTACATACCCAAGGGAAAAAGCACTTACTGTATTATGCGATTTAATAGTAGTGTTGAGCATAATATATTAAAGAAAAATATTTTTTAGGATTTGGTTTTTAAAGTCATAAGGCTATGAACAGGAAAAACATAGCTGTACCATATTGCTGCTTCACCTGTACTTATTGACGGTTAAACTCCAGAAAGCATCCTGGAGCTCACTGTCCCCAAAGCAATGTCAGTCTATATACCCCAAAATGTACAACACTAGCTTAGAAACCTACCGGGAGATTTCCTTAGTGAGAAGTTTTCAGTAGGATGTCCTCCATCACGTGAGCTTGGGGTGCTGCAAAGCATACTGAGAATTATCAGAGAAGTGAGACATTGAAAGTGTAAACTGACAGCTTTTCACTATTTCAGTCCATCCTTGGAGATAAGTTAAAGATTCTTATTTTGATTTTACTCAGAGGACTCAGAAATCTCTACAACTTTTTACAGAAGCCAGTTTTCCAGAAGTAATTTTGTAGTGACCAGGGTAGACATGTTAGCTTTTTCTTAGCCCTGCCTAATCTCCTTGTGCCACATTTGCATGTCCAATGTGCAGACTTTTCCGGGAGATCCTTTTTACCATGAATGCTCTGTGCAAACTTGCCATGTTTCTCTCCTGATACTTTCTTTTTCTTCAGAAGTCTAGAGAGAAATGCTTTGTTCTGAACTCACATCTCAGTACAAAAGCTTTAAAGGGGTTTTTATATTTCTGCTTTTATATATCAGCTTGTGGAAATGGCAACTGTTAAATGAAATATTTTTAAAGGCTAGAAGGAAGAGAAATCTTGCATACTCTTGATTATTCATTGAGGTATTTTAATACCTCATTAGTTCTGATAGTATAATCTCTTCTTGGTTATTGAGCCATCAAGAGTCTATGGCTAAAATTGTATAAAAAGGAAACAAAAAGTCTTTCATTTCACGCAAATGCTGTGTGAATTAAGTCAGCATTTCTTCAGGTGTTTAAACAATGCCTGCTAGGTTAAATTAACTTTCTCTTATTAAACTACAGTGCTTCTTAATCACTTCAGAAGAATTCCAACATTTGCTGGACATGGATGGAAAACTGTTAAAAATAACTGACTTAATTGTACTAATTTACATATAGCAGATCTCCATAATTCTTGATTCTTAGATGTGAGACGTTTGGGATTTTTCTCCTTTTATTTGAGTTACAGTTACCATAGATTGAGGGGAATCAGCACTGAGCAATAACAAAAGAAAGAACAGCATAAGAACAATAAAGAGCAATAAATATAGTAATAATTATTGTGAATAGTTATGTAGGGATTTTCCTGCACCACAATGTTTGGAGTCTCAGCATTAAATTTCAGTACAATTTGGAAATTTTGCTCTTTCAATAATCTCTGCCCCCCAAAAAATCTTAAACATGAAGTGATGTCTTAGGTTTTAAAATCAGAAAGGGATCTTATACCTGTCTAGTTTGACCTTTTTTGTATTACACACCATACAGTTTCATATATCTGTTCCCGTTTTGAACCTCATAACCTGTGCTTGACTAAAGAAGATGAGAAATGTAAAAGCTCATGTGACTGAACCTGAAATATAGAGCATCTCTTAGGAATTTGTCCTAAAACACTTCAGCATATAAAATGTCCTGTTGATTTTAGAGGGGCTACCCTTACCCATTAAGGTTTGTAGAAATGCAGCTGGTTTCACTTGTAGCTTCATTATTTGATTTTGGTCAATGGAAAAAAATAGATTTTCTGAAAAAAGTTTGTAGAAAGGAGAGAAAATATAACTGCAGTGTAAACAGTAAGTAATATCAGAACATTCCAAGTTTTGTGTAGTACTTTATATCCTGAACCATGGCCTCTTACATAGAAACAAACAGCTTAAAGGAGTGAAAGATGCTGACATAGCTCTGGAAGGAGCCCAAGCACAGGGAGAGGGTTGGGAAGTTTTCTTCCCATGTGAAGAGAAAATTAAATACCTGGGAATTAACAAGCTGGGACATTTATTTTATTCTTCCATAGTAATGAAGAAATGTTTTCTTTTCTAGAGAAAGATCCTCTTTGGTACTTGCCCTGTTACTGTTATGTGGCTGTAGGGAAAGGGGCAAATTGAAAAGTCATAGTTTAGGGGTCAAAAGCCTTCTCTCAGAGCATATTTGAAAGAAGCCATGTTACACATGCCTTACACACATCTGAGTGCATAATGTAATTAGATCTCTGGCTCTGTATTATGGAGTGCTGTTGATGATAGAGTGCACAAAAAAATGTAAATGATACAATTCAGAAGACAAGGGTAGGCTTAGCAGAAGGAAGAAATGACAACAAGCAATCCTTATCTGCACTGTAATTGACTGCAGATTGTACGTTTCAGACAGAAATTTTTCTTGTTCAATATGAGATGTCATTGTCCTTAAATCATGTTTTAAAATTACATTATATGTCTTCACTTAACCTGCTATTCTGCAAAGGCTTGCACAGGTACTCAGCTTTTTTGTTTCTTGTCAGTCTGTGAAGCTCTGCTGAAGTCCATGGAGTTCCTTTGTTTTCTAGAAAGTAATCATAGGACTACTGAGTGGTCCTGAATTTCCTGTCTATACTTACTGCGCAAACAGAACTGTAAGCCTTGTAGGAAATTATTTTTGAAAATTTAAAATAGCCTAAAATAAAAGCTTATCCACTAAATTGCATTGATACATCTCAGTGCAAAAGGCTGTACAATTCTCTATTTGTTTTATCAGGTGGGCTCATAGTAGAAGCCCTGCCCTAGACAGAACCAACTCTTGGACATTTCACGGCTGTTAGACTGCCTCTCTGTAAATTTCTTCAGTTTACTTACTGAAGTTCTGTAGAGATCAGCTCAAGTTACATAAATAGCACATACCTGGTAGTATACAGATGTCTCAGCTGCATGCCTTCCCTGAGCAGTGCTGTCATCCCTGACTGGCCAGGCTTTGAAGTCATTAGAAAAAAATATGTTGCTTGTTCCAAAAATAATAAGGACTTTGTATTTTTGTCACTTTCTTGTGAGCTTAGAACATCTGTAAAATTGTATTTGAAGTAGTTCTTGAAAGCCCAGCTTCCCTGTACTCAGAGATTAAAACAATATCTAGCATAGGCATTTCATAAAGAGTTTCTCTTACTTCACCAAGGACAGAAGCCCTCTTGTCTTATGCAGATGTGTATTATTGCTTTCCATATGTGCACAGCTCACTGGCAGTATTAGTTTGAACCAGGAAACTGATTTTTTGGTTTTAGAGGTTTTTACTCTGGAGGATCCTGACATTGGTTACCAATGTATTATCCAAAATTGCTACTGTTGTACTGGGAATAACAGCAAAGGTGATGGTAACATCCAGTAGCAGGTAAAAACAAAGATATGATATGACCTACTGAAATCTCAGACAGACAAAAAAGACTTTTCAGCACTCTCAGCCCCTGTTTGGGGCTTTCTAAGGGTGCAGGCAGACTGCAGCCTTGCTACTAATTGGCCAAATGACAGCATGGAGCAGTGCACTCTCCACAATGGACACCTTTCAAAATGCATTGTGAAATGAGAAAGACATTATGCAGGATAGTTGGGTTGGGGTTTTATGAGGAAGACTCAGTGGAACATATTCACTACACTGTTTTAAAGATGTTCTTTTCTTTGAGCTGGCTTTTGTTTTGAGGGTATTGCCTAGAAGGAATGACTGAGGCAGGAAAACAATCGGTAAGATTGAGGTAATTTGAGATGGACCAAGAGGTCTATGAAAGGGATAGAAGATGCAGTGCTGCTAAGTTGAAAACTCTCTGAGAATAGCATGAGATCCTTTTTTGTCTCAATGCACAAAATTAAGCACAATGTTTTTGTCGGACCAATGCCTAAAGAACTTAAGTGAGAAGACATATGATTCACTGAAGTACATTAGTTAGGCAGACAAACCTATTTTGAAAGCTTCCATGTAGATATGATGACTGTAAAATTTGAGAGAATACTGTCTGGATTGTTTAAAATGTTTCATCTTTCTCATTGTAAACACATTGACATTTGCTTGGTAATATGATGACCTTATGGTAATAGTGGTACAGTATTGCATGTAAACAAAGAAAACACAGCTGAGTTTTGACACTATGGCTAATGTTTCTAATTGTTCACACCCACATATAGAATTTATTATTCTTTTATGTTATGTGTATGTCTGTGTTTATAGCATATATATATGTGTTTATGGCATATATATATGTATGTAATAAATGTTTATATAGACAAACACATTTTATATATTCTAACAGTTTGGGAATTTTGAATTTAAAAATGTAAGGATTACAATGATCTCTACCTGTTCAAGATGGATACATGAAACCGGAGAAAATACGTTGTTTTGCAAAAGAGATGCTTAAACTGACTTGTACTGCTCAAATAGGCAGGACTTCACTACAAATAACCTTGAAAAGTGATTTGCTTTTTAGATATCTTGCCATTTCCTTGAAGTAATTTCCATAGGCCAAAGTATGTCTACAAGTAATCTGCAGGATCAGAGCCTTCAAAATTTAGTTAAGGATGCTTGAGTTTTCAACTTCAGATACAAAGTAATAACCTACCCTTCACTTTCTTGTTAGACATCTTTTTCAAGAATGAATATAGTTTCTTAAAGTTCACTTCAATGTTGCACCAGCAATATTTGTCATATTTCTCATGCTTTATCACTGACTGGGTCATATATTATCTGACAGTAACTTGTCTTCACAGTGCTAGGGTTAATTCTGTGTATCAAACATGGAAACTATGATGTGAGAAGCAAACTTGGAAACTATGACAGAAGAAAGTAAGCTCTTTCTTAAGGTATTCTTCTAATGTGTTATTTTGTTATCATAAAATGAAACAGAATTTAATATTAGAGAGGTTTTAGGATAGCTGATTGACTATGATTACAAAGTGGTCTGTAGTAATAGGGAGTATTATCCTGAATCTCTTTCATTTGAGAGAACATCTGATTTTAGATAAAATAGTTGCTTCTCAAATGGCACTGGCTTCCATCAAGACGAGCAATTACAGAAGTCAGCACCCCTTTACAAAGCATGGAAAGGGAAATCCTCCTTTGATTTCTATTGGTTTCTGTAGATGCAGGATTTCATCTGCATCCTCTGCTCATAACTCATCTGAGCACAACTTGGTAAGGTAATTTTTAAACATGTATATATTGTCTTGCGTTTTGAAACTGTTGAACGCTGAAGTGTTCTAGAAGTACGCTCCTTCTCACCATTCTCAAGGGATACAGTCTCTTCATCAGTTAAGCATCATGGTTGGCACCAAAAAGTAGGACTAACTTGACTTTCACTCTTCTTTTTCTCAGTATTTCTTAATTCTGCATGAAAGCTGGGAATAATTGCATTTTATGATCTGTCTTATTTTTGTATATAACCTACAAGTAAATACCATTTAAATAATGAGTTTTATAAGCTGCAAATAAATGCCATTTAAGCAGTGAGGATTCTTTTAGTTCTCTTATGGCTGCAATAACTGATTCGGTGAGGTACCATATGTTGTGATGCTGTGCTGAAAAAGATGTTTATGGATATTTTTCCATTTCCTATATCTTACTTCTGCAAGGAAAAATAATGACAGTTTGGTTGGGTTTTTTTTTTTAGGTTCCAGTTCAGTTGTTAAAGTTCAGCATAAGCTAATTTGAAACTGGTTAAATGCTTAGGAGCAATCTGTCTGCCCTCACAGAGAACTATAGTTAACAAGCTAGCTACAGTTCTATTGAAATAAGCTCAGATGGCTTCATGCCCCCACAGAGGATGGAGACTTAAACTTTGAAATAAAAAAGGTATAAAGGTCCTTTTAGAGGCTGGGTAAACTGAGAGTGCTCTGGGGGAAGTAAGTAATGGCCAACTCTGTGTAGCAGCCATCATACTTGTAAATATAAGCAATGTGTTTCTACTTTGGAGCAATTTCATTCATATATTTCAGAACACTGAAAAGGTCACCAATGTCTACATAGGCCCTCGTATATTTCTTATACATCCAACATGCTGCTCGAGTTGAGGTTTGTGGAGCTGTAGCTGTGAGAATTTGGAGGGAAGAGAACTATGGGTGCAGGAAACATAAACCTGAGGTTGTCTGCCAGAAATCTTGTGAAGAAAGTTGAGCTGAGTATCAAACTAATATCAACATTCATGATGCAGTAGTAAGGACCACGTTCTGACTACCTTTCTGATATTTCAAGAATGACACTATTAGGGAAAAAAGGTGCAGTCAGCATCTGGAACTGATTGGTAATTTGACTAGAAAATGTAAAACTAGTTGACATGATAATGACACGATGATATACTGTACAATGTCATTTTTAATGCATCATTGTTACTTGACACTGGTCTCTCAGTATAACAGTAATTAACATCTCTTGACTGTTTGTATTTGGCTTTACAGTATGTCTCAATGTTATGTGTTGGGAATCGTAAAAGGTGCATGATTGTGCTGTTTCTGTTCAAGTTGTTTCTAATTAATAAGTTCACTGTCCAGTGTTCTTTCAATAAGGGTACCTAATACAACATTTACATTATTTTAGGCACAGAGAAGCTGGCTTTTCAACCAAACTGAATGATGCATCTAAATATACAAGAGCATATGCATGTGTGTATATCTATGCATGTATACACGTACATATATATGTGTTTATTGGTTTAGGCAAGGTCTCTTACTTCTTTCCTACTGACCTCTCAGTCTCAGGCATCTGGAAGGAATAATAACTTTTCCTGAAAGTTGAAAGTCATAAATCTCGAGATTAATTG
Source organism: Coracias cyanogaster (assembly GCA_033124195.1). Taxonomy (NCBI): domain Eukaryota; kingdom Metazoa; phylum Chordata; class Aves; order Coraciiformes; family Coraciidae; genus Coracias; species Coracias cyanogaster. The sequence continues at coordinate 108,757 of JAVSBS010009496.1, forward strand.
ATAGACACTCTTACTGTGATATTCACTAGAACTTCCTATCTTCCCAGAAATCTATGACATTAACTAAAGATCTAATGACTAATAGATGCCAGAAAATGCAGAATTTTTCTATGTGTAAGAGTGGCTTAATGAGTCAAGTGACTGTGTCATTTTATCCCCTTGGTCCTTTGAGTTTGTAGCCACTAACTTACATACATGTGGTTTTTTTCTTCTGATTCAACAACAGAAAACATTTACCTTTCCTATATGTTTTAGGTTAGTGATATCAAGTAGCCAAAATGTATTTGGGACTGTGATAGGCTTTGTGTGAGCTTTCTCTGTGGAAAGGATGCTCCTGGCTTTGAATTTCAAACACTACCTTTTGTAGCAGGTCTACAAAAGTAATTTTTTTCTTTTTTTTAAGAAGGACAGATAATTGCATTTCTGCCTCATATTCAGTTAAATCTTTGGTGATGGGCTTTAAAGAGAGGTTTTATGTTTTGCTTTTTTTGTTGTTTGGGCTTTGGTTTTGGTTTGAGAGGTTTTTTTGTGTTTGTTTTTTACTGTTAGTCTTTGCTGAGAAGTTCCTGATACCACTGTTAATAGTAGACTGTTCTTTGAAGGAAGCTTTGACAAAATCTCTAGTTTGAAATAGAAACTGGAAAAGTGCAAAGCTACTGGGAGGAGAGTACTTTCCTCTCTGTTGCCTGAGAATTATTTTTTTTTAATGTGAAAACAAAAAAAAAAAGTCTTGATAGAATAACTAATGGTAGACTAAATCAACCTTATTTTAGTCTGAAAGTAATACACTGTTATACAGTAATATACTGTATTTGTTTAATAGGAATCGCTTGCATATTTTTTCCATTGTTTTCCAAGCATCATTCTAAATATAATTTTCTGTTTGGTCACTACTTGGATAATGTGAATGGTACCCCTTATTGAAAGGTAGTCTGTATTTGTACTAATACAGAGAATGCCAGTTTAGAAATGAGCCTGATTGCATGGTTCATTTTGTTCTCCTTTGTAGAGCCAGGCTGCGGCCCACTACAAAGGCACTAAACATGCCAAGAAGCTCAAAGCACTGGAAGCCATGAAAAATAAGCAGAAATCTGTTACTACCAAGGACAGCGCAAAGACTACCTTCACTTCCATCACTACCAATACCATCAATACCAGCTCTGACAAAACAGGTTAAGCAACAATCTTTGTTGGTTTTGCTTGGGTTTTGTTTTGGTTTTTATTTTGTTGTTGTTTTGTTGTTTTTTTTTTTTTTTCCTTGTTTAATTCCATGTCTGTTTGGTTACGTGCCTGCCACATTGATTCATGCTCAATCCATCTTTCTGTGTGATATTGATTTCTTTTAGTCCTTTCAATAGGTTGGTTAGAGTATGATAGTCACGTAACTGATTTCACTTAGTGAAAAGAGGCTTGTTGTTCTTTTAGGACAGAATGCAATACTCATGACCTGATTAATTTTTATAGTGGCTAACCTATTTAATATTAACTGGTCTAAACCTCCTAGTCTATATGCAATATCTCTCTATAAGTAATTACATATGGCACATTTCTTTTAACTGCAAACAATGTAGAAAATTGCGCTACTTGTGTCTAGAAGCCTCTTACAAAAGCGTTGTTAGTGAAAACCCAATTTTCATAAATTTCAAACATTGCATTATTTTTTTTCAAATGGCTATTGCATGGTTTAGAGCTGGAAAATAGCTATATGACTTCCACTCCACACAATCAGGTAAGTGCTATTGATGCCAAGAATTCTGCTTAAATGAGTCTTCAGACTGAAATAATATTCTTTAAATTATTGTGTGGGTAAAAGGTAGTCCTTTGCAAATAAAATCTTTGCAAGTATTTGGTAAAGTGAGCAGGATTTGTTTAAGCTCACATTTTAAATATGTGGCTACTGTAGTAGAAATTTTGAAGGAAGGTTGTAAATTTGCTGAGGAGTAGTCTAGTATCTCACAAGTTATGACTACTTTTGTGTATGAAGGGATACAGTTTGTGTATTTAGTCATAATCAAACCCCTTCCCGAAACAAGCCAAAACCAGCCACAGCAAAAAAGTCAGAGCTGTGAAACAACAGAGACCTTCCTACTGATGCTGAAAACTGCTCATTGGGAACCGCTTCTCGATGGAGTAAGTTTAGCATTGTTAATGGATGTGCACTGACTGATTATAGTATAACAAAAAAGTACCTTGCAGATGTGGGGTATTTCCTTAAGATACATCTTTGCTATATTTGTTATAGACAGATACCTCTATGTCTGCCTCTCTATCTATATATATATCTTTGTTTCAGCACTTTATTATAGGCAGCATATGTTTTTATGGAGAATTATATCCTAATTATAATGGGATTGCTTTACAAAACAACTGTTATATTATTTTTGTGTTTCTTACCAAAGAAAGAAAGAAAATATTCTGAGTACTTTTGTTTCTATGATGAAAGAAATGAAGCATGGGAGAATAGGAAAAAATGTCAAAATTTATTTATGAAAATATGTTTCTATACTTACAAATACATTTAAAAGTTTTTCCTGCTGTTACCTGTTGTCATGTTCAGAAGACAAAGGGGAATGTTGTATGAAAAGAGTGATTCATTATTTACAAAATATGATCTGGTGATTGGAAGAAATAACTGAAGAAGGAAGAGATATTCTTAAGCTTTAAAATGTATTATTCAAAAGCTTTTATCTTATGCTGTGTAAATTTGAAGGATTTTCCAAGGTGCCTTAAACCCAGTCTGAGTCTTTCCATCAGGCTTTGAATTAGATCCCTGACAAGATATATGAACTGTCTTGTATCCAAGGTCAGTAGTACAAATCAGTTTTTATGTCAGCATAAGTAAGAAAACATCAGAAATCCAGTTGCACACAAAAGCAATGGCCTATGCAGGAGTTTCTTCAGCTCTTATTATACATGTACATGTATATATACATCTTCAGCTACATATTATACATGTACATGTACATATACGTAACATGTATTCTGTTAGACGTACAATGGCATTTGAAAAGACACATATTGATGTTAATTGACAAACAGCCCAAAATCTGACATCATCTTTGGAAGGTCATGGAGAACAGGAGAGGTGCCTCATGACTGGAGCAAAGCCAATGTCACTTCTGTCTTTAAAAGGGCAAGAAGGAGGACCCAGGAAATTACAGGTCAGTCAGCCTCGCCTTCATGCCTGGGAAGGTGATGGAACAGCTCATTCTGGAGGTCATCCTTAAGCCTGTGGAGGAAAAGAAGGTTATTGGGAGCGGTCAGCATGGATTAACCAAGGGAAAGTCACGCTTGACCAATCTGATAGCCTTCTATGATGGTGTAGCTAGCTGAGTAGATGAGCAGACAGCAGTGGAAGTTGTCTGCCTCAACTTCTGCTAGGCTTTTGACAGTCTTTCATAACATCCTCATAGATAAGTTTAGGAAGCATGGGTTAGATGTGTGGACAAGTGAGGTTGATTGAGAACTGGCTGAATGACAGAGCTTAGACAGTTGTGATTAGTAGTGAAGAGTCCAGTTGGAGGCCTGTAACTAACGGTGTTTCCCAGGGGTCAGTACTGGGTCTAGTCTTGTTCAATGGCCTGGACTAAGAGTGCGCCGTCAGCACGTTTGCTAATGATACAAAACTGGAAGGAGTAGTGGACACAGTGGAAGTCTGTGCTGCCATTCAGTGAGACCTGGACAGGCTGGAGAGTTGGGTGAAGAGAATCTAATGAAGTTCAACAGGGCTAGTGTAGGGTCCTGCAGCCAGGGAGGAATAACCCCATGCACCAGTACAGGTTAGGGGTTGACCTGCTGGAAGGCAGCTCTGTGGAGAGGAGTCATGATGGGCAAGTTAACCATGAGACTCCTCCTTTATTCTGCCCTAGTAATGCCACATTTGGAGTACTGTGTCCAGTTCTAGGCACCCAATTCAAGCAAGATAGGGAACTACTAGAGAAGGTCCAATGGAGGGCTACAAAGACGCTGAGGGGACTGGAACATTGCTCTTAGGAGGAAAGGCTGAGAGACCTGGGTCTATCTAGTCTGGAGAAGAGAATACTGAGAGGGGTTCTTACCAATGCTTATCAATATCTAAACAGCAGGTGTCAAGAGGATGAGGCCAGTCTCTTTTCAGTAGTGCCTGGTGACAGGACAAGGAACAACAGGCACAAACTAGAACACAGGAACATCTGAACATGATGAAAACTTCTTTCATGTGAGGGTGAGAGAGTGCTGGAATAGTCTGCCCAGAGAGTTTGTGAAGTCTCTTGCTCTAGAGACTTTCAAAACCAATGTGGACGCATTACTGTGCAACCTGATCTAGAAGAACCTTCTTTAGCATAGGGGGTTGGACTAGATGATCTCCAAAGGTCCTTCCCTACCCCTACCACACTGTGATTCTGTAATTTCCAAAAATACTGAGATCCATATTCAACAACTGGCAAAAGCCACATTCAACCAGTGGCATTCAAAGAAAGGTGCCCCGTTCTAACAAAATGCAAGTACAGTTATTATAGGTCAGGACTAATGTGACCAGGAGTAGAATAACATCCTTGATGTAAGTTATCCTGTGTAGAATCAGTCATATATGTGCAGTGGGATATTTTTAAAAAAAAAAAAAGAAAAAAGAAAAATTTGGGTAGGCAAAAGGAAGAAATTTTCTGTTAAACATGAAAATTTTAAAATTTCATAAGTAGGATTTTCTTCCCTTCTCAGCTGTTCTATGTCTTATATTTTCCTGATAGAACTTTTAAGGGCAAAATGATTTCTGAAAGCCAGAATAACCTCAGAATATACTGCACCATATGAGTTCGTACATTTGTAAATGATCAATGCAAAGGTAAAATATTCTGATAGTAATATGCAGTTCTGGGGGAATAGTTATACTAGTGAATAGAATTAACTATTTCATCTTTCATAACTAGAAATAAATTCTTTTACTAAGTTCCTGTGCTTGTGATCATTGGAACAAAAGCTTTTTCTACAGTATTTTAAATCTCTCTGCTGAAGATTAATACTTGATCTCAAATACACTGAGAAGAGGGTCATGTTCATATCACCTTCAGTATATCATGTGCCGCAGTACTTAAACGGTAAATTGCATGTCAGTCACAGCACACTGGTCAAGACTTCAGTTCAGTGGTTCTGCATACCCTTAGCTGCTCCAACAAACAAAATGTCATCAGGAAATCTGCAGTACTATGCAGTGAAGATTATATAGTATACAAACTGATTCAAGAGATAAAGCAGCAATTTGTTACGTTGCTTATTCTGTAACTATTTTTTTAGACACGTTGCCAGCATGTGTTATTGCAATAAATAATGGAGACTGCGCAACCCACAATGCAAGTGGACTCCTTTAAAACCTTTCATAAATGATTCCTGGTGGTTAAACTATGTGTTAAGGAGAAAACATAAAATACAGGGGCATTTTGCTCATTCTGTTAAAGTTGGGTTTTTTTCACCCCTTTAAACAAACTTTTAGAATTATTAGAAGGCTTGAACTTGAGAAATCATTAGGGGAATTAAATATCATGAAGAGTTATGCTGGCAGTCACATAATGGATGATGCCATTCTCAACATATGGTAACTTTTCAATGAGTCCCATTATTTGACATCCTTCTTTCACCTGTATTCTTCATTTATTATGTGATATGCCTATAGTCACTCAGGACAGAACAACAGAAAGCATGACCATTCCAAAGATAAACATACTTCATGGTAGTATACAAGCCAGACTTCAGTTCTGCCTGGTTCTCCAATTCAAGGGGTGACAGTAAATATTCTTATTTTCACCATATCTTAACATACATGCATATCTTAACATACATGCATATGTATCAATATAAAGTTGTTAAGTCCCCTTGTTAGCTTTACAAACTGACCCTCCTTTCTGCCAAGGTACATTTTCCTCGTAAAAATGCTTCACATCTTCATTTTGGCTGTAAGGCCTAGAAACACCTTTCACACTATATTTAGATAGACTGTGTTCTATCATGCTAACTATATGTCCTGTCCACTAAAGTTGTTATTCCTCACTTGGATTTTTTTAATCTGGAGTGTGTGTCCAAGATTATACCCATGTAAAATGATACCCCTATAGTCATTGCATATGCCTAAATATTGATCTTTTCCAAAGCTATTTGAAGTTAAAAAGCACTCTCCGTGACCACATTATCGTTATCACAAATTAAGTCTTGAAGATTTGGGGTGATTTTATATATTTATTTATTCAGCAGAGAATTCAGCATGAGTTAGATCATTTGTTATCAACGGAGAAGAAGGAATAGACCTTTCCAAGGGGGGAAAACATGTCATTGGGAGCCATCATTATGGCAAAGTCTTTAATGTTGCTTCTGAATATTATACACTACATCTTAAATCCAATGTACTTGGAAAATGTGATGAACAGAAAAAGTATGTATCTGGGTCAAGGTACAGACAAGATCATCTATCATTAGTACAGTCTTAATAGCTAAAAGACCTCTGTGCTGTCAGAGAACAAAATACTGGCAGCTGTCCTAAAGAGCTTACAGTCTTAGACACGGATGAGAGACAACTTAGGGAAATAGACACTGTTAATGTAATAGGCACGTGTTTTGAAGGAGTAGTAGCATAAACATGTTGAAGTGATAAAGGGATCACAAGAAATTAGCACACTGAATGATGGATTAGGAGGAAAAGGGAGTTTTTCCCAATACTGAGTGTATGTATGGGTGACAGTATGGTAGAATGCATAAATTTTCTTATTTTCCTTTCACTGGCACATATGAAAATTCTTCTTTGGGGAAAAATTTTAATCGAGCTGCCCATTTCCAATCCTTCTGTTTTTTCTTTTTACCTAAGAAGTGATAGAATATTTCTGGTCAGCAGATGAAACTTGCTCCTGACAATTTCAGCCCAGCTTGGATACTCCTGAAATTAGAATAGGTAGAGTTGCAGAAAGCAGCCAGTCTGGCAAGGTCTTTGGCATAAAAGAGTAAGGCAGGAAGGAGAAAGAAATCAGAAAATGATGTGGTAATTCAGGGTAAATTTCGAAGGAGGAAGAAAGGAAGATATGTTGGAGTGTGGCAGCCACAAATACCACAGAATCACAGAAAAGGTGACAGTCCCTCAAAAGAGACATCTGGAGATTGACTAGATCATTGATCTCAAGGTCTCCGTTAGGTCTGTGTTTCTCATGTACTGGGGAGCCCAGAACTGGACCCAGCACTGCAATTGTCTCATCAGTGCTGAGTAGGATCTCCTTCCCTGACCAGCTGACAACAGTCTTGCTAATGCAGCCCAGGATGCCATTGGCCTTCTTTGTTGCAAGGCCACACTGCTGACATATTCAAAGTGGTATCCACCAGGACCCCAAGTGCTTCTCCAAAAAAGTGCTTTCAGATGGGCAGCCCCTAGTCCTGACTGGTGTGTGAGGTTATTGCTGCCCATTTGCAGGACTTTGCATTTCCCTTTGTTGAACTTCAAGAGACACCTATTGTCCCATTTCTCCAGCCTGTCCAGGTCCCTCTGGCAACACACTGTTGTACCAGGCACTCCTCCCAATTTTTTATCACCAGCAAGCTCGCTGAGGGTGCACACTGTCTCATCTTCCATGTCCTTAATGAAGACTTTAGACAATATTGACACCAATGTAAATTCCTGAAGGGCTCCACTGGTGACTGGCTGCCAACATTGTGCTGCTGACCACAACCTTTTGAGCCTGGCAGTTCATCCAGCATCTTTTCTATTATTCTTTGTGGGGTTTTTGTAAAAATAAGAACTGTAAGGAAAAAGTAAGAGTAAGCTGAAAGAAAAGAACTACAATGGAAATGAGTAAGACTTACCCAATCTCTAAATTCTACTAATGCATGGCTTCAAAAAGTTTGCACTAGTTTCTCATCAGGCAAATCACGTTGAATTTATGCAATATGCATTAGTGTAATAAAATGTGTTTCACATGCAATTAGGATTTAAAAAAAGATCATTGATGGGACCTGACTGAAGTGCAAAGCTCTTTCTCATTCATTTTAAATTGTTTCTTTATGTTTTTCTGTTGAAATACATGACATCATATTCAGAGTTTTTATTTTCAGAGCTGTTTTATTCTTTTTAAGTGTACTTCATGCCCTGTTATATATTGTGTTGTCTTCATGTATTGTGCTTTTTCTAATAATTCAATAGTGTATTTTGTCACCTTTGCAACCTTTAACTGTGCTTCTGTGGGATGACTCTACAGTCTGCAAATACTGAGAGTAAAAGCTAATGCAGATCTATTGCCTTAACATCAGCTTATAAAGGAGCTGAAGTTAGTCTGTAGATATATAGAAAGTGATGACAACATGTTGCACAGTATGCCGGATGTCTTATGCCATTAGTGAGGTCAACTCAGCTTCAAATGCAAGGAGTGTTTTAACAGAATTAAATCTACTGAAGTGCTTGGATTGTTCATCTGTTTTATTAAATATATATGAAGGAGAGAAGGGCAGAGGTTATTAAACATAATATTCATTGAGAGCCTAAGTGGAATTCCTTGACCAGCTATAGGCATACATATCGATGCTAATTGCGCTGGCTTCTCCTTAGTGTGAGCAAAAATCATGTCAACGAAGTCTAGGGCACTATTAACCTTATTCTGAACTAAACATATATGATCAATAAGATTACTGTTGAAGACCTGAGAAAAAGTATAAAAACTGCTTGTGTGACTAGGTCAGAAATAAACTGCTACACTACAACATAAAGTTAGGTGAGACAAATTCCAACCTCTTTGACCTAATTGCCCTTTCTTTCAATGTGTCCAGTTTTTTTTCCACAGGTTTTGATTCTTTTTAACTGAGTCATGAATTGTTCTGTAAAAATGATGTTCGGTGTTCAAAATCTTAGTTCTGTTATTTAATTCTGAATGATCATGTAACAAATGATGCTATTTCTGTCTGTCAAGTGGAAATTTTAACATGTTTTTGAGTAGTTTTTAGATTTCACACTGATGAGAAGAGCATTTCTTGATTTTTGTTTGTTTTTAACAAAACATGAACTTTTTTCTCATCTAATTTTTCAGGCATGGAAAGAAAGTTGTTGTCTAATAAAGGTAAACTGCTCAAATATGTATGGTTTAGTGTTAAAATATTAACTTCATCTTTCTCATACTATATTCAACCATAGGTTTTTAGTGAACACATCCTACTAGAATGTTGTGTCTCTTTCAGGTCTCTAGTAAGGAGTCAAGGGACTCTACTAGTAGTATGTGCTGCTTTATTTAAGATTCAAAACTTCTGCTCTAAATTGCAGGAAGAAGTTTTAAAATGTAGCACTTAAATTAAAAACTTGGTTAAATTAACCTTTATAGAAGGACAGTATATAATCAACTAGTACTACAGCAGTTTCATTTAATAATATGAAGAAATGTTCTTTTAATATATTTTGTATGAATATGTTTCTGTGTGTTTGTTTGCAATATTTGCCCTTCTCCGTTCAATACAGCTAATTAACTGTTGTTTCCTCCAATATCATGGATTACCACACCTTGCTTGCTTTCTTTTATCACTTAGATAGTCAAAGCCATGTGTATGTCAGTTCTGTACACAGATGTGTTTGTGCAGTTCCTGGTTCAACTGCAGAACCTGTAATGGAAAGGAACTCCCATTTGAAAATGAAAATAACTTTCCTCTTATCTCTCTGTCCTTTTATTTTCACTTTCATTTTATCTCCCTTACATTCAGCTTTTGAGCTTATTTTCTTTTTTTATTATAAACATACATTTTAGTAATGGCTAAGCTTTAAGGTTTGTGAGGGCTTCCATATGTTAAGAATTACTGGGTTATTCCTGGTCTTGCTTGGTGTAGCTACACTATTTTATCATTTTCTTTTCAAGTTATTTGTTTAATCCTTTTTTCTTAATGGCAAGCAACCATAACTTTTCCTTTTTTAAGGAAAGTTGAGGAAGACATACTGCTGTATTTATGATATTAACATCTGTTTAATTAAAAGTGACACTGCCTATTCATTAGCATTTTAATAGACATATATTCTTGTAATCTTTTGTAACTAAAGGAAATTCTATTTCTAACGATACAAATGTCACCTGTATTTAGAATTCAAAATAGTATTTAAAATATGCTGATGGATACAGAAAAAATGTACTGTATGATCCCAGTGTGCAATTTGCTGGTACAGCTTAGGCTGTGGATACCCTAGTATAAATAATTATTATATTAAAGATGCTTGATCGAAGAAGACAATTCAGTGCAGTCTGCTTGTATAACTTAGCTTTTTTGTTGTTTTCGTATGCTTTATCATATCATAAAGTGTGCTTTTGTTTTGGCAAGTGATTTCTTCAGGTCTTTTCAGCATTGCTTAGGGCACAGCAGAATTAACAGGCTAATTCTGGGTTCAGGTTTGTGAGATCCTGGATGTAAATGGAATGTCTTTACAAGTCGATGTTTTAGTACACATCAAAACAGAACAATGACCTTGAAACTTGAATTTTTAAGGATTTTTACTTCATATGAACTTGTTTGAGATATTTTGGGTGGAACATTCCTAAGTTGCAAGTGTGAAATAATAAATGAGGAGTAATTTCTTGGTGATTAGCACAATACAGATGGATTTCAGAGCCAGATATAGGACTTTGTGGCCCACTTCCCATTCACACAATTCTGAAAGTTCAACTATTTCTGTTTTAATTTCATTTGAATGAAAAATCTTTAAAAGAAACTGTAGTCTGAAGGAGGTGTTCTGATTTGCTTGTCATTTGCTTGGAAATTAGACACTACTATTTCACAACTATCAGTTCTCTTAATCACATAATTGGAAAATTCAGCCCAGACTAGTAAAATTCAACCCTGCTACAACATCTTTCACTTTAAATCACCTATGCTTTGACTTTTCTCTACTTCATACAATCGGTAGCTAGCTGCAGCACAAAATGTTATCAGCATTCCACAGACTTGTACAATTTTTGCGTTAGAACTCAATGGTAATTTGGAAGACAATAGCTTCTCTTTTGATCTCTGTGTAGAACTAGGGCTTTTTCTTTCTTGCAGAGTGTAGCTAAACGGCAATATAAAAATTACAGTAATTTATGTGTGCCTCAATTGATTGTGAATGTACAATAAAATCCTTCTTTGCTTGCATCTACATATGCCAAGAGCTTCGTCGTATGAACACCATGTGTTTTCTATGGACCCAGCTGTTTTTGATTAGGATCGCCTTGACAACAATTTTATGCTTGAATAATCCTGCAGAAACTGCTGTCAGTCACAACATCTGTATCAGCCTATTGAATCAGTATGAAAGTCCAATACAGACAGTGGTATTTTCATAGGTCCAAAAAGCATTTGGTATTGAAATATTAAGTAGGATCTTTGCTAGTATCTCAAGAAAATGTCATCTTGGTTACTGCATGCCCATAGCTGTATTTGCTACAATTCTTGGGTGTAAGCTTCTGTTTATCAGATAACTATTTATCAGTTTTTAATCAGTATTGCTCTAAAAACTGGATGAAGCACCATAGCATGTATCTGCTTAATGACTCGATCTTCATGATGTGTTTTTGTGTTATGTTGGGAAAGGCATTGACACTAGCTAGTCGGATGGGTCTGAAGGCTTCGCAGTTCTAGCCATTGGTATTTCAGAAAAATAATGATATTGCAGTCCTAGATTGTCTTTCAAATTTTTATTGTAAAATATCAGATTCAGACGCCCGTTACTGTTGCATAGTTCTTTATTTTGTCGGTTTATGGACGTGTTTGGAATGGAGCAGAAATTTCTTAATCCAATGCTCTCAGATAGGTGTTTGGTTTTCACAAGTCTGAAATCTTTCACATGAGAAGGGTCTGCTTTGAGGACAACAGAAGAGTAGGTAGGTCTTCATTTAAGTGATCGATGTTTTTTCAAGCTGACATATTGGCTGGATAATATAGAAATACGAAGTAGTTTGTTATTTGTTTGAGGACTGGTTTTGTCCTGTGGGGGACATTTCTAAGGCAAAGGCAACCTCCTTTCCAAAGATGCTTTAGAGCTTACTTAGATTACTTTCCTTTGTTGCCCATGTCATATTCTTTCCATGCCTAAACCAATCAAGTAGGAGATGGTAGTTAAGAATATGAATAAATGTGCGTGCTAAATGTTTGGAGCCTTTGCTATAAGATGCCCATATAGCACTGTTCAGAATGATCTAAAGATAACTGGAGCTGGAACAATTGTATTAATAAGCATAGGTAAATCTGTTTGCCCAGTCCATTTCATTGGCTATTCATGTTAAAAGAACTCAGCACAGCAGAAATCATTGTTTCTAGAAACAGACTATCCTATGTAGATATAGTAAACATTTTCAGAAATAGACCAAAACTGAGTACCATTCAAAACTACTGTGAGAATGTTAAGAACAATTTTATTTTGCAACAATGATATCCACTCTGTTTTCTATTTAGTATTCCACGTCTTTCAATAATGTATTTAAACTATTAGCAGATCCATGATGCCTTTCCTCAGCTGGAGAAGTCTTTAGGTGACTGAATTTAGCAAATTCATTCATTTGCTAAGATACACCCTTCACTTACTGTATTAATAGAATTAGACTTTGCAAATGTTCATTTTATATTTGATCCTAGTGAAACAAAGATAAACCAAGCTAAAATATTAGACAGGACCAAATACTTTCTCAGTTCCTGCCATTGTCCCCCTTCCTTACCCCTAAAAATAAAAGTATTGTGTTCTGAATTCTTGAATATATATGTCAAAATACAAAAATTCATCTAACATCTAGTTATTTTAAGGTTTGCAGGCACTCCAGTTGTAAATTATATAAATAAGCCGAAGCTAAGCTTGAGCTTATTAAAGTATCTTCAGCACCAACAAACATCAAGTTATCTTGAGACAAAGCATAGCTGTAGCTGCAATATTTGTTTGAGCAGGAAAGAAAACATGTAATTGGTCTTCATGCACCTGAACTCTGTGCTTCTTAGACTTAATATAGTTTTCCATGTATTAAGTGGCTGGCTTACAGGTGATTCACACAGACCACACCTTTAATTTGGGAAAGGTGTGTTAAGACTTTCTTATTCTCAAAATCCATTTAGTGCTTCAAACTTCTTGAAGAATTATTGTGTACGGTTCATTTCATCTTTGTGCGTTCTGCAGTCCACTGTGATACATCAAATAGCAGTCTCCCGGTATTAAAACTTTTGGTTTATGTCATGTCCATAGCAGAATTAGTATCAAAGGAGCTAGAACAATTTATATAAATCAGAAATTAAGAACACAGAATATTATTATAGGAAACATGCATACAAGAATAAATATAGGCTCATCAAGGGAAATAAAAAGCCTCTTTTAAGAGTAACAGGAACTAAGGAACTGTGTCTGATAGATTTGATTTCAGAAGGGAAAAAGCCAGCTTACTTATGTAAACGTGATGGTAATGTTAATGTTTAAATGCTTTCAATGCTAATGGTAACATTAACTGTATTTAACCACAAGTATTACATTAAACAACAGATCAGGAAAAGTGGCAAATGAAAGTTTTAAAAGAGGTAGATAAAAAGCTTTCTGGATAAACTATTATGTTTTTCTCTGCATTACAGACACTGTAGAAAATCCAGAGGACTAGAAGAAAGTTAATGTTGTGTCAGTATTCACAAAAGGTAAACAAGATGAATCAAGTATTTATAGATCTACCAGTCTGACACCCGTCTTGGGAAAAATAAAGCAACAGCTGATGGGGGACTTGAGTACTGAAGTAAATTATTTCAATTATATTATGTCAATGAATATGAATTGATAGAAAGTTAGACTTCCCTAAAATTGTTTTGATAAGATTATATATTTGATTGATAAAGGCTAAACATGCTGATGCTTTGTGTTTGCATACCTTGAGAATATGCAAAGGTTAAAAATTATCTAAGAAGCTAGAATGATACAGAATGAATATGGAACATATTAAGTGGATTTAAGCCTGCTAATTTTAGGTGGGCCTTGGAAAGCGATCACAAGGCACAAGCTGCTGTAGAAATATTCCAGTGAAATCCTTTTGGAATAAGGTCTTAACTCTAGTCTAATCTTATATCATCAGTTACCTGCAAGAAATTATAAAGTCCTTACAAATTGCAAATGGCACAAAAAAACTAGAGTTCTGGACAAGTAATAAAGATGAGCTGGAGATTCAGTGAATCAAATGCTTTTAACATAACAAAATTTATTGTTCTCAGGAAAGAACAATAAAAACTTTATTGAAAAATTGGAGGACTTCATGTAAACACGAAGACAACGTGGGAGTACATGACTAAATATCAACTACAGACAGAGGAACCACTGGTTTAGTGATGTTTCCAAAAAGCCTTGTGAAAAAGCCTTTTTTTTTTTTTTTTTAAATAATAGAGGAATGTAAAGGTTTATGTTTCTTTTATTACTGTAAAAGAACGATATTATCTATTTTTTCCCAAAGAATATCATCAAGTTGAGTAGAAACATAGGGAAGATCTAATATAATTATTTAAGAATGCTTTCATAGTGGAAAACCTAATGAGATAGATGCATTCAGCTTCAGTATTTAGTTTATCAAAGAGAATATAAGCAATATTTTGATTATGGTCTATAAAAATTTGCACAAAAACAAGAATCTAATAGTAAAACAACTCCAAGTAGTTGAGACATACGTCAATATCCAAAGACTTTAAGTGGAAAATAGTCAGTTTTATTCCGCAATCAAGACAAAGCCTTTTCAACACCAAGAAGGATTATAACATATACAAAATCTCAGGTGGGATTCTCATAATCATTTGACCAAAGCTATTAGGTTTGACTGAGCAATTAATAACAGAAGTCCTCTGGGCAAAGTTCTGTTGTATGTCAGAGGAAACTGTAGACATACATATATTTTCTGGCATCAAATATACAATTGGTCTTCCTGACTCCTCACAGAAAAAAAAGTTTTGCTGTCTGGAGACTGCAGATCTTGTGTATTATACATTTGAGGTATTCTGTAATATACAGTCCTTTATGTGGCAAATTTAATAGTACTTAAACGTGAGACCAATTCACTTGACTTCAGTCAAAGAAGATGCTTTTTCAAAGCTCAAAAATTGATTCTTGAAGTATATCCTACCTAGGTTATAAGGTTTTATCTTTCTGTGTTTTGTACAGGACTGAACAACTGAATAGTGCTTGATTAACTAAAGCCCTAGAAAACAGTAATTGCTGGTATAGATTTGTCTGGATAGACAAAGGCTTTATGGTGCAAAGCTGCCTGTACCCTATCTCAGTGTCCTTAATCATGTCATAAAATTGACTCCAGATAATGAAAGATGTTTTATTTCTCTGGAAGACTGATTTCTTTCTATTATTATGCCTACTTTAGTATTTTCTTTTTCTGTCATTACTAGAGTTTGAGTTATGAGAGAATTAAAATTCATGTTTTAATTGTGGTTAAGTTGTATACTTTCAAACATTCTTCCTACTTCTTTCAATCCAAATTTAGTACTGTTTCCACTTCCTTGATCTGCTTCTGAGTAGTTTTAAGGCCTATAATAAGCATTTTAGGAGATTCAGAAGATTTAATTATTTGATCCAATAGATCTGCACTGATCAAAGCATTGATTGTGGCAGTACTTTTAGTAACCTGTTTCCAGGTAAGTATTACAGAGAATGCAAATTTTAAAAATTGAACTTTTTAATCACACTTTTCAAATTGTCTCATTTCTGCTTGTGAATGGGTATTTCCTTACATTAGAGCACTCGAATGAGCTCTTTAGTTCATTCACCTTATCGGAGGAGTCTTGAGACAGCTGCCACACTGTTTTAATCCCTTCCTGTGCTACATTTTACTTTTTGCTCTCTGGTTCATTTTCTGCTCTGCTGGTTTAATGGCTTCAAGTTTCTAGCACCATCTTAGAAGATCCATCTAAAACTTGCATAAACAGATTACCCACTTCAGCCATCTAGTACCACAAGAATTTGCTTGCAGTAGTTGCCATTAATAAATCAACATTTCCCAGTAGGGAAAGATGCTTATTTTTTTTTTCCTGTTTTAAAGTATAAGGAAATAACGCAGCCATTGATGGCAATATGCAGGGAACTTGAAAAACATTGCAGATCTTGCCAGACAACATTGTCACAATTTTCCTGCACGTGCTTCCTAGTTGCTAGTTCCTTGTAACATCTTCAGATGCAGAGCAAGGGCAATGGTTTGGAGAAGGGTTAGTGTGCTATCTCCCTCACAGTGTATGACTAGTGTAAGTGAGCTTCAGCAGCAAAATTTCAAAGATCATTAGTGGGGACACTTCTAGGGGGTGTGTGCACAGGAGAGACAACGCTCACAGCTCTGGGAGCATGCTACTTGGAGAAAGATTCTGTACAAAATCAATAGAATGAATGGCAGCATCTCATAAAGTGAATCAGCTCTTTTATTTCAAACTACTAAGATTTTGGAACTTTTAACCCAATAACAATTGCCTTTGTGGCAATAAGTTTATGACTGACACTTCCTTCATGGAAATCCACACACTCTGATCCATCTGCAAGAATTTTTTTTCTGGAAGCACAAGTCAGTTAGCTGGTTTTGTTTAAATGTTGATAAACTCATGCATGTTGCCTGGATGGTCAGATGTTGATGTATGAAGATGAGAGGGGAACTAAAAGGACTTTCATTTCTACTGCTGTTTTCTCACTGTAGTTTGACAGCCTGGGGTGCATGTTGTGTCATGAGTCCTGCAGCTCCTGCTCCAATTCTCAACAGCAAGCATCATAATCGCAGTACTGGGCGAAGAAGGTGAATTATGCCTGTGACGAATGGAAGAATAACATGGAAACTAATTGACTAGATGTAAAGTTCATACTGACAAAACTGGTGCCCTGCCAGATTTGGGAGAACAACCTCCACTTGTACAGGCGCTTCATCTGCTTTTCACATTTTTAGCAGACACCTGAATGCCTCAGTCAAGGTCAGGGCACCCATTTAAGGCTGACTTAATTGTTTAAAAGGCAAATAACAATCTGTCTGAATAGTCACACTACATAGTGGTACGTAACTAGTGTGTTTGAGTAAATGATCCATCCTGCTACTGCAAATTTAAACCTTTAATTGTCACTTTTTTGTTGTTGAGAGTATTTCACGTGTGTTTCACTGCACAAAAATTTGAGATTCTCATTTATAGTTCTGTTTTTCCTATGCCAGGGGATTCTTCAAGCTGTCCACTGCGATGGCTATTCACAAATGCTGAGTTTTAATTATCCAAAGATTTATGTAGCTCCAAGTTAACACCCCTGGTTGTCCTCTATCACAACTGTAAAGCCTGCTTCCTGAATATCTACTGTCATTTTATTTTAAGCTTTTAACAATTCCTAGCTAACTTTTTTTTTTTTAAAAAAAAAAAAGAAAATTAATGGAATTTTGAATTAGCCTATCCCTACTAATCAACATTTTGTCAATAATCAGTCTTTGTCAGCAGTGTAGCACTTTGTGCTACATTTTTATCAATCAGTAGTAGTCTAGAAGAACCATCTGTGACTGGAAATCTGGGTCATTTTTTCCTTCAGGTAACAGTCTTTCTAGTACTTTAAAGAGTTTTTTTGAAAATGCAAATCTTCACTTTCCAGGACACTTCAAAGTAAACCCTTGAAATGAGAATACTAGAGGGAAAAACAATGAAGCAGAGGAAAAAAAGCCCCACAAAATCCAAGTGTTAGGTATACTAATCTGGTTCATCCAGAATAAGCAATTATATTTTGTATTATCTTGGACTTCTGGCTGTATTATTTTTATTCAGTATTCAGTTTGTTATCAACTGTTTATGCAAAAAAACAAACTCCAACAACCCAGAAGCAAACAGCCAGACCCCAAAAAAACCCAAACCCAGAACAGTAAGCTAGAAAATGTTTCCCTCTTTTCTGCTCTTGCATGGAGCTGTGCTACTTTAGACTTAGTGTTTTTCTCTTCCTCAGATACTGTGGGCAGTATATCTAATCAGGATGGCTGTCATTATGGAACTCATGAGATATATTGCTGACATTTCCAGCCTTACATATTTGGGAGTACATTTATCTTCCTTTGGTACAGTGTCATCATGCTCTGAGCAATGGCTATTGTGTGCACACTTGCTTTACGGTTGGCAGGGAGTACTTTCCAGTGGCTAAGTTCACCCTACTGAGTGTTTTAGTAGCAGTTTGAAGAACATGTTTATCTTTTTCAAGGTCATTACTACACACTTGAGCAGTCTCGGAATCAAGGTTTGATATTTTATGAAAGTAAAGAGCTTCTGTAGTAGTAGCTTTAATTGTTTTTTTAATTGGAGTTTTTTGTTGTTTTGTTTTTTAAAAACACATCTCTGATGATGTGTGCTGAGCAAAGACGTATATGTAATTTCAGTATTCACTCTTAGTCTGATATACTAATAATTGCTTCAAGTCCTGGTTTGAAAAATTCATCATTATTTATTTTATTTTAATGGATTTTTTTGACCATCTCCCTGAATATCTGAAGTACTGACAATAAAGTTCATAGATTGACTAGAAGAAGCCTTGGGAGACTTAAATATTTGATCATTTCACAGCCAGTTTAAGACATTTCCTAATTCAGTTTCAGGTGTGATAGTCACCCAAGAGGCCATGCTTTCAGAAATTGAATTTGATTTAGAGGTGTACAGAGTAGATTTGGAAAGAAGATGCAGCTCCCTAGCACCGAATGGTTGACTGATGTTGGAATAATGAAACTGATACACCGAATTGTTCTTTAATGTATGAGGAAATATTGTAAAAGCTGTGCTTTGACAACTTATTGCCTTTTTTTACTCAGAAGGAAATTTTCACATAGGAAATAACATTCCAATGACTATTACTTGGAACACTTCTTTAACCTACCTTGGCTACAGGCTAGTGAAGCAACAGTGCAGTCTATACAAGATTCCTCTTTTGGGTCTCTGAAAGAAGTTAATGATTCTGATAGAGAAGCACAGGACTTTATTAGCAGTACAGTCATGTAATGCTTCTTTTATTGTTTTCCCACTTTAATTATGGCAATAACTTGCCTGTTTTCCTAATCAGACATACTTATGGATGTCAGACATGTAATTTCCAGCTTTAAAAAAAAGTACTGATGCTCATCATATCATAGTACCATTATTTATAGACTGTGAAGTTTTGTAAATATACAGGTCATGTACCCTGAAAAAAAAATCATTAAAGACTTGTTACTGAAACTTATTTCATCTAGAGCTTCTGAGTGGTTAGTATTTGTTAAGTGCATCTAAATGTCTGGATTATCTTTAGTAGAATTTTGCAACCAACCAGGAAGAGGTTTAAAGATATTTTTCCCCAGTTTCACATTTACCATATACCACTTGTTGATATAGTGTTCTAAATTGAATAAATAGAAAAGTTTGAGGCTCAAAAGAGGGATTATCCAATTTAAATTGAAATTAATCATGCTACTATTATTTTGATTGGCAGTGGACTTATCAAAGGAAGAAAAAAATCTCAGAAAGCTGGGACAGATTTACGTATAGAAAAACGGGAATAAAGTCCAGTTGAATTGAGGTAGGAATTCCTGAGGCTCCAGCTATGTGTTAGAGGTCCATGATACAACATTATGTATTTGTTAGTTATGTTGCCCAGAGCCCTAGAAGCTACCAAACAAAAAACATAAAGAGCTTAAGGTTTTACTTAGAGTACTGTAACTGCCTGTCTGTCTGGTATTTATATTTCTGTGTTTTACATATTCCTCCACAAATTTTAGTCCAAAATGGATCTGGGATACTTGTGCCATATCCTCTGCCAACTCATAGGAGTTTCTGTGTCCTTAGAGGAAAGGACTGTTGCCTCCCTGGGAAGGAAAGCTTACTTGTCCTCACAAACCCTGACAGTAGCAACTTTGAAACAGGGAGAACAGAACTGATGTAGCATAATATAGAAAAAGTGAATTATCTGCTTTAAAATGATGCTAACAAAACATGCTTGTTTCTCTCTATTTGGTCTATATGTGTAAGTTTGCATAATGCTATGAACACGCTTTGCTGTGCACCATGAACATATTACTCCTACAATAGCAGTACGTTCTGCTTTTTTAAAACATTAGACTACAGGTAGTTAAATAGATTCATTGTCTGAATTAACTACCTGTTGGCCATTGACATCAGGAATGAGGAATGTTTTCCCTTAATATTTATTGTGAAGGTCACTTGGGACCTGGCTTTCTGGAAAGAAGAGTCTAGACTATGCCTGTTTTTTAAGTATGAACATGACAAACATTTATCTAGAGAACTTTAGCATCTCACTTAAACTATACAAATATATATCTTATTAAGATAAAATAAGTCTTAGAATAAAACAAGAAATTGAGGTAGTTGATTATAGTGTGCTTGATATTAAATTTTTAGCAACTCCCTGAGGACAGGATAGACTTGTAACAATTATAGCAAAAATAATGGTAGCACCTATTTTACAGCAACTTGTTTTTCAGTGTTTTGTTCTGAGTGAATTAATTAACATATTTATGAAGATAAGCTGTGATTATGATATAATTTCTGATAAATGCTGGGTTGTGGATTCTACTCTGTGTAAATCAGGATTCTGTAAATATTTTTATTATAATAGCTCCTTGCCCATGGGTGTCTTTGCCCTATGACCAGACTAATTTTATTGTCTGTGGTGCAAAATTTGAATGCAATTTGTGAGAGCATATTACTTATGTATCCTCTGAAACTTCAGACCCTATTTCTCCAGGCAAGTCTTAAGACAATTGTGTAGAACTCTAGTAATCCTGGCAGCTATTTTTATTCTTCTTTATGCTTGTAAAAATTCTGACTGTGATCTCAGATTACACATGATAAGGAACTTTCATGACCAAGTCATCTTGTAAGGAAGAAGAATTTGTTTACTGTAACATAAAGCAGAGATAACAGCTAAGGAAAGTTGTTTACGTCTACTTAAAACTTTCCTCTCCAAACCAATATTTTGTAACAATTCTTTTTTCTTAAAATTTCTGAACGCTCTGAATTGGTTCAGTTTTTCATGTGGTCTGGCAAGCCAAACTGAGTTTAGGACTGATTCTGACTGATGTACAGTTATCAAAGTTTATATTAGAGAAGGGTTAGAAGATGAGAGGAAAGAGTGAATTCAAATAAAAAAATAAAATCTTTGTATTTAGATAACAGCAATTAGCAGAAGTCCTGTTTCTATTAATATTGTCTGAGCACATTATGAAGTATTTGTCATAGCTAATGCATTCCTGTCATATCAAGAAATATTAGAAGAGAACTTTTATAATGAATATTAATATAAGAGACAGCAGTAAGTGAAGTAAATTATAGAGGCATGTAAAAGTAGTATTAACTGCTACAGCAAAATAGTCTTCCACTGTAAATCAATCTCTTCCTATAATGTTAATAAAAAAATTAGGCCACTTGGTAGTCATCTGCAAGCTGCTGAGCATTGATAGGAGTTTTCAAATACTTTGCTCATGTGTCTATTTCCAAATTAAAGTCGCATTCATGAAAATGAGTTTACAGTCTGTGAAATCAACTTATCAACTGTGCTATAGTTTCTGCACAGTTCTCAAATTCTTGTTCACACCTCAGAATACCTATCTTCCATTCAGCCAGCTATGATGAATTAGACAAGCTAAGGAAAAAGTACAAGAATTATCCCTCTGCATCAGAAATAAAATGCATTAATTCAAATTTTGGCTCTCCATTTTGATACAGTTTTTGAAAATACCAGTGGGTTTTTTTTTCAATTGGTTGCATTTTTTTCAATCCAAGGTTCTTTTCTCTTTTTTTGCCTTTTATTGTGAAAATACAGATCTGGATTTATGTTAGAATGTTTGCACTAATCTCAATTTTAATGTGTGCTGTTTCAGTTTAGGAAGTTAAAGTAAGACTTTCACATGTTAAGGATCATATGCATGAAGTTAGGCTTCGTTGTTTTACTAATATATTGAGTTTGGTTGTTTGGGAGGGTTTTTTTGTTTTGGTGGTTTATTTTGTTTGTTTCTTTTAAAAAATTGTAGCATTAATTAACTACTAACATCCAAGTCATACTCTAACAGGAAGATTCTTATGCAGGAAAATTGTGATTGTTGTGTGTAATTATTATTTGGAACTTTTTTCCTTAATGCTAAAAACTGCTTCAGAATCTCAATTAGTACCTGAACACTACAAAGTCTGTTTCAAGTAAGGTGTAATGAAGCTGAAGTCTCATTCCTTATTTGTAGTGTTTTAAATTGGAAGCAAAGGTATTTTTCTTATTTACTTTTAACAGGTAATCAGAATCACACTCTTGGAGTTTTAAGAACAATTGCCCCATTATTTTTGTTGTTGTTGTCGTCATCGTCATTATTGTGTTTTGATGTCTAATGATTCTTCTACAATAAAAAGAAAATATTGGCAAACCTCTATTTAAGATAAATGCCATTAATTGTTTTGAAATGGTAGTGATACTTTTATTCTATATAGTCCTGTGTCTGAGGAGTACTGAATAGAAACAAATCTGTAAACTGTTTTCCAAATGAGCAAGTATGGTACTGCTGTTTGTGTCTGAACAGGGTTTATCGTTGGAGAGAGAGATGTACTTATGTACAAAAGCTTCCTAAATAGTACCTATATGAATTGGACTTAATGGTTGGAGGTGGGAGGAGTGAAGTACAAACAATGGACAGGTGACAATGTTTGATGTCCTGATCAGCTAAGGTCTATCTGAGTTGGAACTTAGGAACTTTAATTCTTAATGCTCTCTTCAATCCATGTAGCAATTCAATTACATACTTTTCAAAAATAAATGAAGGAAAAAAAATATACACAAATATTCAAGTGAGGCTCATACTTGGGCTTGAATTCAATGGAATGAAATTAGCTCTTCTTAGAGAGCATTTGATCTCACTCTAATACATTTCTCCAAAAGAGATCATGTCAGTCTTGTCTCCCTTTCCAGAGCCTGGGGGGAGTTGCTCAGGTGTAGACATCTGGAGATGGACTATATGTATCTCCTCTAAATATCCAGTTGTGGGGTTTATTTTGTTGTGGTGGTTTTTTTAACTTCAAGGAACATTAATGACATTGAAACACTCTTCTATCTGTTAGTTTAAATCAAGCCTGGACTATTACTGTGGCTTTAGTAACCAGGTTACTTTACACTGAGGTATGAATAAGAACTAAATTTGAGCTTCTGTCTTTATGATTCCAGCCTCTTTCTTATTCCTGAAATACATAATTACAAATATAAGAAATACAAAGATTATTAGAGGGCTGGAACCCCTCTCCTGCAAAGATAGGCTGGGAGAATTGGGATTGTTCAGCCTGGAGAAGACAAGGCCCCAAGAGACCTTATTGCAGCCTCCAGTATCTGAAGGGAGCCTGCAAGAAGACTGGGGAGGGATTTTTTACAAAGGCCTGTAGTGATAGGACAAGGGGTAATGGGTTAAAACTGGAAGAGGGTAGATTTATATTGGAAATTAGAAGGAAGTTCTTCACTCTGTGGGTGGTGAGACACTGGAATGGGTTGCCTGGGGTGTTTGTGGATGCTCCATCACTGGAGGTGGTCAAGGATAGGTAGGATGGGGCCTTGAGCAAGTTTGTCTAGTGGGAGATGTCCCTGCCATGGCAGGGGGGTTGGAACTAGATGATCTTTGAGGTCCCTTTCAACCCAAACCATTCTATGACTCTATGGTAATTAATTTCAGATGTCTACACCCTCTACCTGTCTCTAGCTTTTGTGAAGCAAGCACACTGCTTAGAAGTGCCAGTCAAGACACCAGGTTCTGGCTCTGCTCTGTCTCTCATACCTCACAGCTACTATAGGCTCTTTCCAGCTTGCTATATAGCACACATTACTGTAAGATGCTTTCTAAACATGTTTTATTAACACAGGGTGTGCTAATGTTTGCCCTAAGTGAATCTCCAAACGAGGTAGTCCTTAACTGGCCTCTGTTTCCTTCAAGCTACAGATAGTAAAAGTAATATAATGCCCATGTTTTAATAGTGTATTCCCCATCTGCACTCTCAGTGCTTCACAGAGGCCAATTTAAAGCATCTGTTTCCCTCTCAAGTTACTCGTATGCACATGCAACATTTTCATCTATTATCTTTAGCTTGACATAAGAAGCACAGGGAGCTCTCAGCTAAGCCAAAAGCAACAGTTTTTCTTGCAGACTTTGTAGAGGCATAATCTTTGAATAGTTGCAGGAACTTTCTGGCTCTTAATCTTATTCATACTATTCCTGTTTACCATTTGGTGTTTTAAAAAGTTAGAAGTGGAAAGCCATAATTGTTTTCATATTTAGTAAGTACTTTGAGGAGAGTGCTCAGGGCCAAAAAGTTGTTTATGATTTTCACTATGTATCTTGTTATGGGAAAAAAGATCACAGAAGAATGAGAGAAAAGCATGTGGGCAGAATGTACAATGTTGTTGTAAGTGTCTGTATCGTGTGTGTCTTTGAGTGTGGACATGTACAACTGGAGGTGGCTTTTTCCTGAGAACCCCTGTTAACTTCATTGTCTTACTGAAAAGTTATCTGTACATTAGTTGGACTTCCTCAGATGCTATGAAAATGATTACAGCTGCTGCTACTCTTCACTGCATGATTTTGTTGATTACAGGAGGAAAGATATTACTTTAATATGTTGTTCAACAATAGGAAGTATTTTTTTACTGTGAAATACATAAATAATGACTCCTGAACATCCTCTCCTTTTTTTTTTTTTTTTTCTCTCCTGTTTTTTGTCTTGGGGTGGTTTCACGGGAATAGTGATTGTTTTCACACTTCTATATTAAAGATGTCCTCTTCAGTTATTGGTCATTTTTATGTACATTGTTGACATTGTTATTGTTGATATTTATTTTCATTTTCTTGGTTATGAGTAACCTTAACTTATTTTAACAATGAATTCTATGTTATTATGTTGCTTGACTGCTTTTGATTGCATAATTCAAGAAAAAATAAAACATGAAAATTAGCTGACAAAGAGGGTTGATATAATTTCTTTTTAATCAGAAAATTATGAATTCAATTCAGTGAAAGTGAAGCTATTAACAAAATGGTCTCAGGGGAATGGGAGTGAATTTCATTCATAGGAGCAGTGTTTCCTTACAAACTGCAGTGAAATGAGAAACCTCTAAACATGTTTACTTCTCTCTTCCTGGCCTTATAAAATAAGTTAGTCCACTCAGGTCCAAGATTTGGGACTTTTACTGTTGCAAAAATGTATTCATTGGCACTGTCCTGCTTACAGGGTTGATATCTTAAGTAAATTGGTGTACTGTTTTTTTCTGAGTATTATCAGTATATTCATAATGAGCGCATTTATTTTCCCATATGTGAGTTTTCAAGACCATAAACTGTTCTAAGTTTCACCAAAGTAATTCCAAAAACCAGGTACTCCATTCAAGTATGCTTCTGTAATTCAACACAGCAAACAAAACTATTTTAGAAAAGTATCAAGATAAATCAAAGAATAAATAAATATTTGATGCAATACAAATTTTCACTGTATTGACATAAAACTGTTTTCAATGGGGTAGTAACTGAGATATAGTAAAATTTTATCCTAAGAACAGAGTGATACTACAGTATCTCCCACAGTCCTGCATGCCAGCTCCAATCAAATATTGACGATCAAAGTATTATTTAAGTATTCAACAGGCTTAAGTTGTGCTGTCTAAGAACAGTGAGAAACCATTGTTTGTTAACATATACATGAAATTAACGCTGCTTTCTGCCACATTTCTGTCTATTTTGACCCTTTTGCAGAGGAGTGGTTGGCTGTGATTTCCTCAGCTGAAAAAAAACCCTTTGGAATATCTCTTCTTCACTTAAATTCGGAGATCATCCTGTGTTTATGTGCTCAAATCCATGGAAGCGGCCATTAATATTCATTCAGATGTGTGATTTATATACACAGTCAGTGTAAAGGAATTAAGAAAATGAAAAAAATATATAAATATGGATTTATCCATTTCAGATCTCACCTGTCTAAAGACATACAGGAATAGAAATTTTGACACTTGAACAGATACAATTCTTACTCTAATATTCTTGTTCCAGAGTTCTCTAGATGAAAGGAAAAGGTCTACAACTGACGTGTAGCTTTTTTTGGTTGGTTTGTCTCCTCAAGATGCATTAACACAATGTCTTTTCCATTCCATTTAGAATTAATTTCAAATAACTGTGTACATTGGCTTTAACATTCCAAACTATTAGTTCTCATTCAAAGAGCAGTACGATTCAACTGTCATCAGTAATGGGTAGTTATGACATTCATAATGATTTTTTCCTAAAATGGACAAAAATGACTTGATAAATTGAATGCATTCTCTCTTTGCATTTGCATTCAGTAAATATAGCATTTAGAATATGGTCAAATAATGTTTCGGCTTTGAGATCATAGCCAAGGGGAGAAGAGCATTCCTAGCAAGTACTAACTAATTATTCTTCTGTCTCTATGATTTTCATGGTGGAAGTTTCCTGGCAGACCATGTAAATATTGCTAAGGATCAGTTATTTCACTAATTCTACCAGGACTAAGGTGTCTGAGGGGAAATTTAGCCATGTAGATTTTAAGCCACAGGAGGGAAATTCTTCTAATGTTAATTAAAGCTCTCGATGTTTAAACTTGTAGGGTGAAAAAAAGAACAAAAACTAACAGCAGTTCTTGGGAGGTCTCTAATCATTTAGAAGGTTATGCATTAAAGATCAATAGAGAGTATGAAAATACATTTTTTTTTTGTAGAGGTTATCCAGGCAAGATATAATGACTCGCCACCTGCAGAGGAAAAACACCAAGCAAACCACAAAGCAAACAAAGTCAAAGCAGCTGTACTGGGAATAAGATATATCATTGTCTTTTGTCAAAGGATCATTACTGTGGACACGAAAAAAGATATTTAACTTCCAATTGCAGTTTGCTGTTTCATGTATTTTAAACATCTCACTTGCTTACTCTCTGCCTAAGGTGAGAATGATATTCCTTTACCAAAAAAATCCATGCTATTTTTCTTTTTAATTAAATATTCATAAAGGGGACCTATAATTCCTGCTTTCCTCCTAAGAACCACAGACAAATAAATTACTGTATTCTGAAGTTGAATCTGCACCCACAAAACATAAAGTCTTTGACAGGGATGCACCTAGCAAAACTAAATTATCTTTTGTTGAAATAAATGTTTGGCCATATTTTACACAGTATTTGTCAATATTATATTCACAGTTATCTCCTTAGGTAGCTGATCTGAGACTCGGTATTTACTTCTCTGGGACCCCAGGGACACCAGTCCTTGTTAGGCTTTTCTTCAGTGAAAGCTGCAGGTTTAGAGGTCATTGACATCATGACATCTCTTAAACTAGGAAGGCACTGGAGAGCAAAGGTCCTAGAGTACAATCTGATGTCCTTTGCAATTCTCTGTCAAGTAATTTGAATAGAAGAAATTAAGTCATCTTAATGTGACTACATACTACACATGGTGTAGAGCCCAAAGGTCCTAGTAATTATTTTTGAAAGAGAGCAAATTATTAAAAAGAGGTAGTGTGGATTCCTGTAATTTATCAGCAGCTGAAGGAAGTAATCCAGCAACAAAAGAGAAACATTCATTCAGGATATATTTCAGTCCCTTGTCTGACCACATCTGGGGTACAGAGACAAGTCAAAGGGTGCTTGGATCTTGCTGCTCTTACACTGTCTCTTCTCCCTTTTATCTGGGCATGTGGTGTTGCTTATTGTCTTATATGCATCATAGTAACTGTTACCTATCACTGGACTATTGAGAATTCTTTCTGGAGAAGGATGTTAATGATGATAGCGGACTGTGGATCCACTGGCCTCATCTGTCACACTTAACAAAAGGGCAGTGAACACTGCTTCTCCTTCCTACTTTCAAAGGAAGTTTTGGGAAGAGGTGTCAAAGAAAGGCAACAGGAAATATTATTATCAGGGCTTTTGTTCATTGTGCTCTCATGTTACATCCTATCACCCTTTTGCATCCTCTCCTGCAGATCTTACTGCTGCCGTGCCCAGTTCTTATTCTCAATCTGTCAGTCAGATCTCT
>JAVSBS010009496.1:136847-148136 GCA_033124195.1 Coracias cyanogaster
CTCTTTGGATTACCACACAATATTAACTCTGTATAGTTCAAAATGAAATTTTAAAAAGCTAAGTATAGAAAATATGAAAAATTATTTTTAAGACACAAGTTAAAATCCACTACAGTCTTCCATAAGCCTCTAGAAAGCTGTATCCAGATGGAAAATTACAGTTATGTATTTTCATGGACAGTCTTTTATTCTGTGTATGTTATGTGCATTACTTGTTTTGACGACTTCTGGTTTCATATTTATGTTCCAAAGAAAGTCAAAATAAGAATTAAATTGTCCACTTTTATAGTTATGAAGAAGGAAGTAATTGTACCCATGCAAGAGGAATGGATTACTTAAAATAATATTGCTTTTCAATAAATAAGTTCTATGATTCTTGATATACTCTGTGCTTTCATGAATAAAGGTATATTTTTTCAGCCTGACATGAGGCAATATTTGACATTCATAATTTTTTCAACCCTTGTGTTTAAACTAAACAGATAATTGAAGTGAAGCTTTATCATAGAATGCATTTATTCTAATGAGCATTGCTACTGTCTTGCACAACAGCCTTTAAGTAGCAGAATTTTCATTCCTTAAATTAAATAGGCCTATTTATGTTCCAAATGTCATTGTAACCAAAATTAAACCCCATCTGCAGTTACTTCTATGTCCGTCTTCTGCCTTAAGTGCAAAGTTACATAATTAATTATACTTGGAAAAAAAAAGTCCACACTTTTTCTCTGAGCCTTTATTGTATTGATTGATTGAGAATATTACATCTGTTTGCCAGAATCTCAGGTCACTTACATACCTTAAAATATTTTTTAGCAGCAAGAGGAAATTACCTGCTTTAGGAAGATAGTTGTTAGATAGTTGTTAGATTAGTTGTTAGATTAGAACAGAAGTTCTAATGATGTGCATCATCACGTAACATGCAAATAAAACAAACCAGGTATGGACAACTCTATAACATAAAAGAAATATTTTCCTTTATTTAAGAAGAATTTATGTCAAGTCTTTAATATAGAAGAATGACATTTAATTTTGAAGAATCATTTAATTATGAAACTGTAGTGGGCAAATTTAATATGTGTCTTCAAGCAGATCATTGTGAAACAGTGGAGCAGTAGATTTAAAATAGCCAGGATATACGCTAACAGGCACATCCTGTCAAACACAGATGATGAGTAATATCTACACGTGACAGGAGACAATCAGGGAATCAAACTCAGTATTATAAATGAAGATAAAAAAGCAAACAGAATACTCTTAGTGTTAAAGAGAAGGATAGAGTGCAATGCAGGGAAAATTATTTTAATGCGCCAAGAGGCTTTTAAGGTTGTGTTTGGACAGCTGTATACAATTTTGAGCACATGTATAATCTGAGACATTAAAAAGACAGAGGGATAAAAAGGGTTCACAAAAAGGCAGTCTAGAATGAGTCATGTTCAGAGGACTCATATATGCAGAAAGCTTGGCAAAAGTGAGACTAAACTAAGAAAGCTGTTTAGGCAAATACATTTTTCCGGTTTCCAAGATGCTGTGGATAGTGAGGACTAATGCACATTAAATCTTGTGATAGGATTGTGGTAAAAGGGCTAAAGATAAGATAATGAATGTTGAAATGTAATGTCTGGTCAGCTTGTACCATCAGAATATTATAAATAGTGGTAAATATGGCTTGACTTGGTTTCCAAGTTAGTTCGTGCAGAATATTTAAACTGTAAAGCTTCAAGAATGATTTTCTTTTTTGGTTTGGATGAGAAAAATGGTCTGAAAATGTAAAAACCTCAGAAACTGTGCATGTGTATGCACATTAATATCTCATCATTTGTTTTCCATAAAAAGACCAGTTGAGGTGATCATCATTATTCAATGGGTTAAGCACTGGCTGCTCACACAGTCAGATAGTCACCGTCATGAACAGTTTATAGAAAATACCAGTCTGTATTGCTATTTTTTGCAGGTACAGCAGTACTTTTAACAGATGTGTATGTGAGACAATGTTTAGTTGATGTTTATGTAGCTAATTTCATTCAGGAAACTTATCAGAACTAGGGCCCTATTTTCATATCCCCAAAGGGACTTTGAGGTGGGAACCTCTTATCCTAGCTGGGGTGCTAAAAGGAAGTGACAATTTTTAGCTGAGCTGTTGTGAGGCCTGCTCTGAGCATGTGCCTCTGAACAGACTCTCAGAATGAGCATTTTTTAGATGGAAATGCCAAATTCAATTATTCCAAAAGTGTGTAAGAGGAGAATGGACTTACCACAATAGCACGCAACCCAACTTGGCATATGTAATACCAGAACTTCCTTCTAAATAGTTTTAGGAATCAAATTTAAATCCCTCAGGAGGAGTTGTGATTTTTGTCTTTTGCTTGGTTAGATACCCAAACCACAGATGAATTGTAATTTTAGTGGTTGTGCCCCAGCGGTGTGTAATTCTATAGTCAGTATTTTCACCATTTCACCAGGACCGTCCTCAGTGTAAAATCAGGGCATGCACACAGAGCCAGGAACTCTGGAAACATGACCATTCTGGGATTAGAAGAGATGGACATCCAATGACACTCTGTTATTGTTCAGTCTACTGATACCCTTTTATTAGGAATGTAAGAGCAGTAACTGAAATAAGATGTAAGGGAAAAAGCAGTAAATGTAGGGAAGAATACTTTGATCATTGGTTAGTATTTGGTTAGTGTTTTGATGTGCAAAGAGATTTTTCCCTTTCCAGACAGGGTTATTCTTGTTTCTGCTGGTTTACAATACCCATTCCTCCTTGCAAGTTCTCCATCTCTCCCTACACTTTCTGAAATTTTAGCCTTCTGCTAACTCCTTGTTTCTTATTGGTATCAGACAGGTTTAAAAACCACACTTCTTCTGCAGTCTGCCCTATTTAATGGCCTTTTGTTGTCTTGCTAGTAGTGTCAGATACAATTACTTGCTCTGTTTTCTGCCTGGGTTAAAGACTGTAGAACCATTTCTCTCTGGCTCTGATTAGTTTAAAGCTACAGTTTTGAGTTTGGGTGGTTGGTTTATTTTTTTTTCATTTGAACAACATTTTTAAATATTTATGCAGACAAATATTTTTCTGGCTGTTCATCAGAGGTCCAGGAGGCTAAAAGTAATGGTGTGGCTAAACCTAAGACTTGTTTAAAAGAGCTTTAAAAAGTACAGGTTTGATGTTTTAAAAACTACTTGTCTAAGAATTTACCTAGTTTCAAAGCACAATATGTGCCTCCTTTTCTACAGCTTTGGATGTAAGCCAGTTTCTAGGCATGGTATCATGATCTTCCCTACAGATACTTCCTACTGAAATGGTGGTGGTGGTTTGGGATTTGTTTTGTTTTCATTTGTTTTTTTTCTGCTGATACTGTCAGCTACTGTTGGAAACAGAATATTGACCTTGGTGGACCACTGGTTCTTTTCGAGTGATATATAATTCCTGTTCACACCAGAGCAGTGATGCAAGGATCTTGAATGCATTGTTGTTTGATTCCCCTATGTTTTAGACTGGGTGTTTTGTGGAGAAATTTCATTATGCCACATTTGAGAGAATGCAAGTAGATATCTCTGGCTGTGGTTCCTTGGGATTTTTTTGGCAAATCGTTGCTCTTTGAAGATCTGAAGAGGTTTGAATGGGATACACAGATCTGGGTGAGAGAGATAAGCAGACAGAGAAGGGATGAGATGATAAAAAATGCGTGATAAATGCCTGGGTTTGAAATTCGTTGCGTGGGCCTCAGTCATGTAAGGGTCTCTGTTTTGTCTGGAAAACCAGCACAATGCTCAAATTACATGGCTATCCTTCCTCTGCAAACTTTATTGCAATTAGCTTAAAATTTTTTTTCATAACCCATTTCTTGTTTATTTCAGAGTGAGTATATTTATTTTTTAATATGAGGTTTGTATGAGTTGTGGGATTTTTAATTTCAATATTGATCTAATTGAGAATATGTAGAACAGCCCAGTTCTCCGTTCCTAGCTCCTGAATCTCAGGAAAGATATTTGGAAGCTCAGTCATACATTTAAACTTGGTGAGGGTTTAAAAGATTATTGTAATGTTAAAGGATTTATCTTCATAGACATTCATAATTTGGAAACTTTAGTAGTATGTCCTTCAGCTGATTTAACTTCTGTGATTCCTGTCAGGTAGGCATACTATTTTCTGACCGTAGGTTTTTGTGCAATTCCTTCTGGGGAAGCAGTTGTTTTTAGGATCGCTAGTAGCAAATCAAATGATCCTCTGGTTTGTATAGGCTGTCCCTGGTGTATTTTCTCAACTTGTTTCTCTGCTTTGACTAAAGACAAAAGTCCCTTTTCCCACTTGGAGTATCTCTGTTCTGAGTCTTTAAAGGCAGGCAAGCTGAATAATAAAAGTATCTTTGACCCGTCAGGGCCAGTTTGAAATAGGTTACCATGTTCAGCAAAACCCCATTTGGCTATAATAGGATCAAAAAGTTGTACTGGTCCCAATGTCTGATGTGCTTTAAATTCTTCAGACAGAGTTTTTATCACCTTCTTTTGTTCTAATTTCCACTCCCAGGGTTTGTCCTTCCATAAAAGCAAATGTAATGAACAAGGAATCATAGAAAATCCAGGTATATGCATTAACTGTTGTAACTCTTTCCTAGACTGGGGCATTTGCAGCTGTTTGATTTTTTTCTTTAAGATATCTGGAGGAATCACTGCACTGCCTGCTATCCACCAAATACCTAAAATATTTACTTCTCTGCTTCATCCCTGACATTTCTTTGGTAGGATCTCAACTTCTGCTTTATGTAGCACTTGCCATACTGCTGCTGGTGCTTCCCCTGCAAGCTGGTGATGGCGCTGGATTATTTGGAGTGTGCTCTCTCCTTTCACCATCTTCTCATTTCTGAAATGCTTGAATTAGTCTCAGGATAATGCCAGTAAGCTGTCCCTGAATCATGGCTCTAGGGATGACTAGTGCCAATGCTTTACTCCACAATTCATTTCTCCACTCCTGAGACACTACTCATGGGTCTTTAGGCGTATTTTCCCTTGGTCTAGTTCCTGTTCCCTGTGGGGGTCTTTGTTTTACTGGTTGCACTCAATGACCTCCTGCTCAGGGTCTTAGGTCTGGTCTTTCAGCTGATGGATTGTCCTGCCCTATTTCACAGAGATTTTTTGCAATTCCACGCATTAATTCTACCGAGATATGGAGCTAATTGCAGGGGTCATTATCACCTAATCCCTCACTGTGTTCTGTGTCTTTTAATTTCATCCTGTTTTGTAATTAGGTAGGGTTTAAGAACGGCTGGGACTTCTCTAAGTAGCAATTTTAGCATCACATAATCAATCACAGCCGATATTGGGATACCACTGAGTTCCCATTTATGCATGGCTTATATGTAAGTTGTTATGCATGGATTACTAAGAGATGTGATGGGGATTCACAGAATCACAGAATGCCAGGGATTGGAAGGGACCTCGAAAGATCATCTAGTTCAATGCCCCTGCTGGAGCAGGATGTCCTAGATCAGGTCACACAGGAATGTGTCCAGAATATCTCCAGAGAAGGAGACTCCACAGCCTCTCTGGGCAGCTTGTTCCAGTGCTCTGTAACCCTCACTGTGAAGAAGTTTTTTCTCATATTTATGTCAAACCTGCTATGTTCCAGCTTGCACACATTGCCCCCTGTCCTATCATTAGGTGTCACTGAGAAGAGCCTGGCTTCAGCCTCCTGACACTCACCCTTTACATATTTATAAACATTAATGAGGTCACCCCTCAGTCTCTTCTTCTCCATGCTAAAGAGACCCAGCTCCCTCAGCCTTTCCTCATAAGGGAGATGTTCCACTCCCTTTATGGCTCTGCATTGGACTCTATCAAGCAGCTCCCTATCCTTCTTGAACTGAGAGACCCAGAACTGGACACAAGAGTTCACCTCACTTCATGGCATCTATTCCCACAGTCCAGTAAGCTGCCCTGCTGGTGATGGAATGAGATCCATTTGCTGGATTAGTTCCTAAATTTAAGAGACTTGGTCAATGGCTTACGTCTAATGGAAGAAATGCAAAGAGTAAGGAAGACCCTCCTATTGAGACATGAGGTTTAGAGTGAACACCCTTGCTTTCTAAACTCCTTATGGAGCCTAGGTGCAGCTAGGTCCAATCTTAGGCTCAGTCTTGGCCAAAGGATTATGTCTAATGGAATTATCTATACAAAGTTTAGAATAACTGATTTTGAGTCATTACATGGATTAGTAATGTTTTATTAGCATTTATTCAGCATGCTGTCAGTTGCTTACCATGGATCTGTTGTGAGTAAGGGAGCTCTCTGCCTTGGGCAAGGAAGGTTCTCTTAGTCTGAGGTAAGGAATCTTAAACTTTGAGAGACGTTCCTGCTCAAGGGAAGAGTCACCTGGCATGCAGTCCAGTTGCCATTCAGGGAGAGCTCAAGTTGGGTTCATTCTGATGGCAATGTATTTAGAGTGAATAGCTGGCTGCTAGTCAGTAGTATAGACAAGACAAATGTCTTCATTTTAGCTCTAGTATCTTGTTCTGTACTTGGGTTATCTTGCATTTTTGGGCATCAAAACCACCTTTTGAGATATTCTTCTGAGGCATCTTCTCTTTCTTGTACATGAGGCAGAAACTTTCCACCTCACAGGTTCACCACAGGGCCTGTTGCTTCTTAGTCAGCCTGAACCAAAGTACAGATAGGGGTCAAGTGTATCTGTCAGAACTGCAATTCAAAGTATAAAAAAGTCTGGGTTTGTTTTATCTTCTTAATTGCATGACATTTTTTGTCTCTTTCATACTCTTGCATACTCTTGCACATTTACATGCTTGAATTTACATTTTTTAGTATCTGTTGGGCAAATGTATCTTGCCATTTCCTTTTATGTTATATAGACATTTTCTGAGTGTTTTCTGGACATTTCAAATAAATGCCTACATTTTTTTAAAATGAAGTTTTATTCAGAAACTAAAAATCTGTTAAATAATGGGACACAAGGGAAGAAACAATTATCCAGCAAAAAGTGACTTCACTACAGTGAATTATACTAAGATTTGGGGGTAAATATGTTTCAGCTATACAGAGTGCACCAATAAGCATATCAATAAGAAGTTACCAGAAGTAAAGTAATTGTATTAGTGTCTCCAAAAATCCAAAGATTTAGCAGTTAAAAACGCTTAAAACACCATTCTTACAGTACCAACATCATGCTTAGAACATAGGGAGTGGCTTTGAAGAATTATGAATGGCAGTCTGTGGGCATCAAAAACAAAAAAAAAATGAAAATGTAACGAGTATTTAAAAGATGTTCATTAAGTCTCTTTCAAAATGGACATGTGGAGAGTGCTGTTTCTCCCAGCTGAAAGCATTTATGGTGAAATTCTCACTTGTGCACTTCAGTGAAATATTGACACTTGACTGTGTGATATTAGCAGGCGGTTTGTGTTGACCAGCACTGGCTGCTCTGCAGAGCAGCAGTCGCTTTGCGTGTGGTCCCTTCCTTACAGAACGCTCCACCATCAGAATCCTCAGTATCTTTAGGGAAGCTCTTCTGTCATTTAATAAAAAGGTACTGTGAAATTCTTGCTGCACGGCAGACCTGCTACCTGCTGTAAGCATTTATATGTTGCTTATGGACAGCACTGCAAGAAAGGATTAACTTTTGCATTCATTACCAAATTGTTTAAATGACCAAAGGACTACTTTGTCATAGCAAGCTGACTGCTAAATGGTTCAGCCAGTCAGACACCATACAAAAGGAGATTTCAGATGACTTTGTCAATAAAAGGTTTATGTACTGACCACTTTGCTCCCCTCAATCTTTGTTCTCTATCAGTGATCACATTATCTTCCATTTGAACAGTTTGGGTAGAGAGCAAATTTCACAGAGAGCATTCAGTAAATCTTTAGCAATGTGTAAAGTGAAGGAACAGCATATATCTCCGTTGTTTTAATTTTGCAGGCAATAGGACTGCTAGCATAACTGTGGAGTGTGCATCCAGCAAATCGAAATGAATGAAAATATAATCTCCCCTAGAGATATCTGAAGGCCATCTGAACTTAGAGCAGGTTTTTTGATTGTGGAAAGAATATGATAGATGTGATTTTGACAAAATGATAGCTGACTTCACAGTGAAGAATTCATGGAAATTAATGCCAAGACTTCCACAAAATCATCTAGTTACAAAAATTTTGTGAAGCATTCTGTTAATTGTGTTCCTTTTCCTTTTCAGACTCTTGAAACTGCTGATACAGTATTTAATTATATATACATATGCATAGAATCATTTTTATTATCTTCCAGAATTGGCTTCATTTCCACTTAAATATGTACTTGTAATATGCTCAGTGTAATCCTTTGCAGCAGAATAAAATAAATATTTACATAATTTTTATTTTCATTAAAAATGTAGGCTCTTTAACCTTCTTTTTAGTTATTTGTATTAGGGCTTATTTCTCACCTCAGACCGCAAACATTTAAGGACCTCATGATAAAAAGGCATGCCTAAATTCCAGGCTGATCCTCCAGCTGTGAGGTAACCAATATCAGAACTATGTAAATCTTTCAGGCCACACAGGTTACCTCAGAAGGTTTAAAACATAGTTTGGATTTGATATGCTTATTGAGACAGTTTCATTTTAGTCTAGGACAAATATTACAGTCTCTTTACACTGAAGAGAGAGTACTTTGTTTTAAAATCACAGGAACAGTTCTCCAATACTATATTCATTATTATAGGAACATATGTAGTATGGACAGGTAATACAAATAAATACTTCTCTCCACTGACCTCTGTAAGAAACTGTCATATTTTTCAGAAATGTATTTTAAAAAACAAATTATCTTGATTCATGGACATCTCTATTTTTACATGAGTTTATATGGTTCTATAGCACTTGTATTAGCATATTGGAGTGTATATAAACTGTCTTAGCTTCTGACTTTCAGCTTTCTTGGCCTTGATTATCCAATCATAATTCCTGAACAAAAAAGTAATCTTATGAAGAAAAGCTAGTTTTGGACAATTCTCTCCCAGTCAGTAATTCATGATGGATGGAAAGTGCAACATTCAAACACTCCTAGGCTAAGAATATGGCCAAATTATCTGTGCTAGATTAACATTTTCATTCTTACATCCAACATCAAAAGCCGGTCTCCAGCAAGCCATATTTTAACACACATGCAGGGGTTCAATGCATTTTTTATTTTAAATTGATCCAATTTGATTTTAGACCCACTGGCACTTCTTGTGGTTCAGTGTAATATTCAACCAACCTCTCTCAAAAGTGCACAGACCTAATTAATGTCTTTACCTCTCTGTGAGTAATTGAAATAACCATGTGTGGGTAATGTAGGCCAAGTAACATCACACGCAATGTTGAGATTAGATGAGAGTGGGTTTTTAATATTAGAGTTAGCTTGGTCACTTCAGGCAATCAGTAATGCAGATAGATTGAAACTGTAATGAAATGTTAGTTCCTTCTGAAGTTAAAATAATTTTGCTAGAAGATAAAAGTAACTGGTAAATCCTTCTAGTATAAAAGAGGAGATGCTGTCCTCAACCTCTATTGCCTCCAGTAAAAATGTGTGCTCCAAGTATATACTAGGCATGTTCTTTATTATTAGCATGCTCTAAATCTTAAACACTGAGTTTATGCTCTCTTGTCCAGATGTTTGTAAGACTGTAATGAACCTCGAATTATGATTTATGTAAATGTATTGGATTGAAAAGGCTACTGTTCATAGACCATTTGTATATATTCAGTAAGTAGTACATCAGGATGTGCAAGTCATTATTTATAGTGTTCTCGAAGGATCCATGAAATCTCTTCACTGGATTTGGAGGAGAATTACAATTAGCATCTTAAGAGTTGCACTTGTAGAGAAGAGTTTGACATCTGATATCCATTAAGCTGGAAGTGGAGAGGGCATCTGGGGCTGCATGCATGATAAAAAGTAAAGATTTCTGTTGGACAGTGCTCCTACCAAAAGATACTGGAATATCTGCCTCAAAGGGGCTGGAGTTTTGGGGATATGATCAGTGCTGTATTATCTCGCCATCCTTCTGAAAAAAAAACCCAAATAAACCACACCACAAAATTTTTAAGTGATCCAGGTGGAAAAGGAACCAAGTTATTAATTCCCCTGTTGTGAGACAGTAATCTTTTGACAGATTAAAGCAGAGAAAAATGAAAAAAAACCCCAAACCTCAAAACCAAAACCAGCTTTGCATTAATAGATTTGTTTTAAAACTTTTTTGTCATTTTTTTTATTTTCTACTTCCTTTTTAAAGGTTCAGTGACATCTACACCATAAGTGTAACAAAAATCATCCCATGAGGAAAAAAAATTGTGAAAGATCATATGTAATATACAGTTCTATATTTGTCAATCTTAATAGGAATTTTATGGTTTTTTGGTTTCTAGTCACCCTAGAATAACTTTTATTCTTTACTTTCCCAAGATAAACATAACTTATTTGCTAAATTAAAGGACTTGCTGAATTCCCTTGTCAGAAAGATACTTTGAGTCTTACTCAAACATATGCCCTTTTCATTTATTGAGATGCTATTGCAGAATTTTGATAATCCATCCTTAGGTAAATTCCCTGTACTCCTTGTACTTAAGTAGATCTGGTGTTCAAGTAATTTAAAAATTGAATCTCTTAAAGAAAAGGATATCCCATTTCTTTGGATTGCCAGGTTCCATTTATGTGACTAAATTAAAATTTGTCAGCAGTTTTAACTTCTTAAAATATCTATGAATTGTAATTATGTAAATAATTTCATCTTTGCAGTTCTATGCAATTAAGATACTATTTAAATATTTGGGATCTCATACTCATTTTCTTTTTGGCTAATTAGGGAGAAAATTTTCTGTTTGAGTGCATTTAATCTGTGTCAACAAGTCCACTAGGTTGCTTCTTGGGTAACAAAGGAATAAGTTTTCCCCTAATCTAAACAGAAAAAAATCAGTTCTTGAGATGAGAACTGGTAATTAAGCCAAATTGGCTGTCCAGATAAAAAAAATTCATTCAGTGAGGAAGAATTGTAATCTCAAGAAAAATTGTTTCAGTGAGTTGCTACCATCAAAAACTTCTGTTTTTTTAGTGAACCATTCGTGTCTGTTTTTCATTCTACCTTCAGACACATGAGAAATATATTTATAGACCATTAAACCAACCCTGGCTTTTTTTTTTTTTTTTTTGCTACTGATGCAGGACAGAAGTTTCTAAAACTGTGATAGACTAATTCCAAATTAACTTTATTAACATTTATTATCTTGCAGAAAATGTTTTGCTCAGTTATTTCTTCAAAC
>JAVSBS010009496.1:148465-166594 GCA_033124195.1 Coracias cyanogaster
CTCAGTTATTTCTTCAAACACCTGTTATTTCTTCTTTACAAGTCATCAGAGAGCTTAATTTAAAAAAAAAAATCCAAAATGTTAGGCAAATTTCTGTAGGAGTTTGCAAGAAAACATGTGCCTGATCATTAGACTGTGAAATCAAATTATTATGCTGTACCTGATATTCAATATCAAATACTTAACAACTTCATGTTATCTATGAAAGTTCTTTATAGAAAGATATCTGTATATTCATAGGTGAAGATTGTTTATTATAATAATATCTTCTTTGTCAGAGAAATCATTCTGGCACTACATGAAATACATGTCAACATAGAATCATCCCAGAATATAGTCAGTACGTTGTCTGAGTACTGCTCAAGAAGGAAGTAAAAATGTGATTTATGATACTGTCTGTGTTTGAAACTCATGAACATAGAGGAAAGGAATGGAGGAGGGAGTTTATTTTTTAAGTCTAAGGCAATATTAATGTTTTTTCAAAATGGAGTTCTTATATTTTACATTTGTCAGTAGTTGCAATAGTGGGCAGCATTTTTGGCCCTGCTGTACTGCAGTATTCTTCCTCTGAACAGTTAAGATAGACATGTGATGCTAACATCTTGTGTCATACAAATATATGTACTTTTAAAGTCTGTGATCAAAAGCTTTCCATTAAAAATAGAAAATTTTTCCTTAGCCATTGTTTCGTTGCCTGTTGAACACTCACAGCGCTAGGCTTCCGTGCAGATTGCTTTCTAGAAGATTCTGTGCCATTTTGATGTCTTGAAACAGCTGTCTCTTTGCATGTGCTAGATAACTCCCATATCCTTCACTTCTTAAAATCTCTCCATAAAGCCTGCTTCTCTTAAATAGCCTATCAGATTTTTTCCTCTATACTGCCAGAGCACATCTACTTCCAGATTTTCTTAATATTCTCATGTGACAGCATAAATCTTCAAAAAACTTGTACACAAAAGTGGTAGTATAAACTACTAGATTGTGTAAATTAAGGTCAAAACCTGATAGAACAATGTTTTCTCTTCCTTTTCCATGATGCTGAAGACATACAGGTATGTGAAGTATTAGTATTTTAATCATTCTGATTGTATCGTTTATACATGCTGGGAAGATTTAGGAGTAAAAAATCTGTCTTTTCTTAGCCTTAGAAGTGTATAGTCAGACTTTGTACTTCATCTGTGAGAAACCCTCCTGTTGCCCACCAACTCTCAACAACGAAACTAAAAGAAGAAAACCTTACAAAAAGTATTCTTGACACATTTCTGTCAAGAAGCTCACAGTTCAGTGAGTATGTCTCTAAAATCAGCAAGGAGATCTCTCTGTCACTGAGCACTGAAGTGGCTCACCATCTCCGGAGCACTGGGAAAAAAAAAATCAAACTGCTTTGTTCAGTGCTTGGTACAGAAACAGATGTTCCAAACTGCACCATACCTGTTCACTTTTTTTGTCAAAAGAGTGGTTTAATGTATCATGGTCAATACTTTAGTTAGAAAAATCAGGAAATAAATATTGTAGGTATTACTACTACTGCTGTTACAGCAGTTTCAAACTTGGTTAAAAGGTCAAGGGTATTCAAATATAAAAGAGTTAACTCTTGCTGTCATGTATGTGGACAGGAGTGCTTGAAGTGAAACAGTGATTTGGAGAGAGCAGGGAAGCTGATCCATTAATATAAAACCAGACAAAAATGTAGTTATTTAAAGAAACAACAAATGCTATTTTCTTCTTACAGGTAAACAATTAAATATTTCACAAAGTAAGCAGTGAGGTATGTCCCTGAGAGATGGATTCACAAATGGAGCTGCTTATGATTATGTTTTATTACAGAGGTTTTAGCATCAACGTGGTACATATTAAAAAAGCTAAAAGTGTAATTTAACAGGAGGTGAAAATCACTGTCAGTTGCTGAAAACTGTTTTCCTTGCACAACAAACTGCACTGGGAAGGCAGTAAAGATTCTTTTGTAAAATTAAAACATCGTGGTGTGTGTGCATGCACATGTGTATGCATTTAACTGTGTGTAAAATAATGCAGCATCTTAGACTGTGCAGCTGGAGTGGGCATTCTTAAAACAAATGCCTTGATACTAAGGATCTATAGAGCTCTTGGTGATAGGGATTTACTAAAGTGAAATCATAGTTAATCAATTTCTCTGTGAACTTCTCTGCAAGATTTATGATTGGGACTCATAGCGCTAATTATAGACCAAATGTGGGGCTTCTCACTTTGAGTTTATTTGAATGATTTGGTCTGGCAGATCTGGATTTCAATCCAGTTGTGTCTGCAGGGAAAAGGAAAAAGAACTAAGGAAATGCTGAAGGGTTTTCAGTTCCCCATTAGTGTCATGGCATCCAAGAGGAACATTCTTGGTTATGTGATATAGGAGTGATTGTGTAATTCTTCTTATCATCTGGACGAAAAAACCTCTGATCCAAAGCATCCCTTGTATCCCTGTACCTCTATCATTGTAGAGGTCTGTTCCAAGATTGTAAGAGACCCCATGTAACTGCCATAACTGATGAGAAGAGTTTTCATAAGATCTCATCAACTCTTTAGACATTTTGGTCTGAAATAGATGTTGCATTAAAGACCCTCATCTTGGGCTGAAATTCTGTAAGCACAGTTTGCAAGATTTTATTATTATTATCAGATCTACACTGCTGAATGAGTTTTCATAGAAATTGGCATATTACTCTAGCAAGCCAATTTATGATCCACATATGCAAAGAGATAAAATTATTTCCAAAACAGATAAGTATATTGCACAGTAATTAACGAATTTGTAAGATATTTGCACAATAGGTTGGACTATTGGCTTTCCAGTTAGGTATTCCAGACGCAAAGCTGTCTACTTCATACATGAATCAATAGTTCATGCAACCCAGTACGTAAAAAATCAACCTACATTTGAATTTTGCTCTATTCTCCATTTCTTAATGGAGAGGCAGTTGGTATTAAAAGATCATCTATGCATGAAGCTCAAACTAGTCGTCCATTGGTCCCAGCAAAACCCTTGTGTAAACAACATGAAGAGAAACAGAAAAAAAAGTGCAAGTCTGACATTCAGGGTAAATTGAGTGAGAATTTTGCAAATTTGACAGGTGATTTAACAGCAGCTGCTCATACTGGTGATACAAGCCAGTGCAGTGCAAGACTTTGGTCATAAAGCAGGAGCCTGTGAATTACTAAGCTGTTAGGCTGGGGAAAAAGAAAAGAATCTGAAAGGAAAAAAAAAAAAAAAACATTAAAGGCCTTAATGTTCAAAGGGAAAGAAGCAGTATATATAGACAAGATTAATGGAAATTTTTTAAAGGCTGAGTAGATAAATTTTTGAGCTAAATGTATGTTTCCAGTTTGTAAGAACATTGCTGAGATATTTTTTGTAATTCCCAAACTCATTTGATTTACTGTTGCTGATGCAAACATTGCCTCTTGGAAGCTTGAAATAGCAAAAAAAAATCTACCATTTGTCCCCCTCCATCATGCATGCAGATTGGTTTGTTATTATATGGATGCTGGCTTTATTTATTTTCTTTTTTTAGAAAAAACTTCATTGAAGCATTTGTTTTGGAAAAAAACACATATAAAGAACTACATGGACTTTGCTAACAGGTATGAGAAATTATATTTAAGAAAAGGTAGGTCACAGCTTAGGCCTAAAGGCATTGTCATCCTCCCTTAAATTAAACTGGTTAGTTCCAGTAATTATAATCTGACATACAAGGATATGT
Source organism: Coracias cyanogaster (assembly GCA_033124195.1). Lineage (NCBI taxonomy): Eukaryota > Metazoa > Chordata > Aves > Coraciiformes > Coraciidae > Coracias > Coracias cyanogaster. The sequence goes on from JAVSBS010009496.1 coordinate 152,197, forward strand.
ACATACACTATTTTTGTGGAAGGGATCTGTTGCAAAATCTCATTTTTGAGACTTTTTCATAGGCTCTAGCTGTTGCTAGAACAATTTATCTTGTTCCATTTTTGTGCTTGTTGTAGTTTAGTAAAGCCACGGCAGAGCTCTGTCTGTGCAGGCACCTGAACCATGCCGCTGCCCTCCCACACTGCGGACAGAGAAAAGAGTTTCAAAATGCCTTTTTGAGTTGAGATAAGGTAGGTTTAATACAGTGACACATAAGAAACAATCGCGGCAACAACAGCTATAACAACAGTGAGAAAAAGAAATGTAAAAATAAGCGATACCGCATAGAGAAAGAGATGGTCCCAAGCAGATCGATCGCACACCTCCATCCCCAGAACCGGGACTGGCCCCAGGGCAGGATGTCAGCATGGTATAGAATTTCCTGGCTGCACCAAATTAACCCTGTCCTGTCCAAACCAGGACAGTGCTACACACAGAAAAATTCTGATTTGTGGTCTCCACCTGTATTTGAAAAAACAAGCAGAGTAACCAGGGCTCTGGTACTGCAAGTTCAGCCTGTAGTGACTGGGAGATGCAATCACTCCTGGAGATTGCTTTGAGAAGGGGTTATGTCCTGTCTTAGACCAATATTACCAGTGGCAAACTTACCAGAATCACTGCAGAAGTGTATCACACTAAATCTGAAAAAAATGAGCTCATACAAAGTACTTCTCTAGTTTTAGTGATTACTGTCGATACGAATTAAGGAATGTTTTAGGTCATGATGCATTGAGAGGATAACTTGGCAGTCAGAGGTATGATGTAGTCAGCTCACAAGAGACTTTCCCCTGTGTGCAATGGAATGAGAAGACTGTTTTTTTTATTTATAAATTATATCTTTGAGGGAAATATGCTGATTGGGTATGCTCTATAAAACCTAGCAGAATTAATTTCAAATATTTTTCTAAAAACACTGATTAGCCTAATATTTTGCTAAAGCTTGCTTTTCCTGGCATGTCAATTGTTCTGTGGCATTTTGTCAGTATCCCTGTAGTGCAAAGAGGAGATCTTTATCAAACTTATCTCATTTGGCATTGTGGCAGTTGCACATTTGGACTGATTAAAAGTATTAATAAAGTTAGATTAAAAAATTGATAATCAGCTATCCATCTGCAGATTTCTGGGCATTAGGCAGAGAAAGGTTAGATCTGCAATTCCCCTGTCCACATTGTCTATCCTTTTTAATTCTGCCCTATCTGCTGACATTTGAAACAGCTGTTACAGCCTGAAGTCACAAAAAGAAAGATGTTACCAAGCACAGCTGCTTTCCAGTCTAATCAGATTTATTTTTGTAGAATTAGTGAAAAACTTAAGTCTGCAGAGAGGTACATTGATCAGTTGACTAAGTTGTGATTAATGCATTATGAAAACCTGCTTACTAGCTCTCGAGTTCATGCACGGGATGATTTAAAGCTATGACTGTTCCTTCAGAGGGAAAAGATCCATTCACAAGCCTTGCTTATGGGCTTTCAATGAACCTAGAAACATAAACTGTGATGCAAACTGTGCAATAGAGCAAATTAGAAGATTGATATCGGTACACACAGTTTTTCCAAAGCTGGCCAAGCTCTCTGAGAAGTTCTGCCTAAGACGTGTTAGAAGAAATCCCATGTGCAGCCACAACCTTACCTAGTATGGGGCTGGAATGCGTTATTGTGGGCTCTGTCTTTAGATCCTGAATGACCAAAGACTGGAACGCATTTTAATCTATATCATCTTTTCTGGCATCACTAAGTCCTGTTGTCAATGAAGTGTAAGAAGTTACAGCCTGATGAAGATAATGAAATGGTCAGTAAGTGGATTTTAATTGTTTGCTTGTTTGCTTATTGTATGAGGCTTTTTTATTTTCCCATCCTTAGAAAAGTAGACAGGTAAGACATAAAACGGCACACACAAATATATATATATTACAGAAAAAAAAACCCAATCACTACAATTTATTTTCTTTAAAAAAAGAAAAAAAAATTAAACTCCCAATTAGAAAGGAGGAAAAGTAAATAGAAAGCTGTGCTGGTTAGTCGCTTTCAAGAGTTCCATTTTTACTTCTCTACCCTTACTTAATTTCAAGCTGCCTTTATAAGTGCTATGAGTGGTTAGCAGCTTAAAAAATATTTAAAATACAACCCTAAAAGGTGAAAGGCTTAAGAAGCAGTTCTATCTTTGATGTCTGCTTATATTTAAAAAAGCACCCAGTGCTTTGCTCTCATAGCTATTTGTGTTTCCACTCTTCCTCAATGAATTCTTAGCCTCACCATGTAAAATTAGGAAGTCTATTCTTCTGTATTTCTAACAGTGCTTTTCTCAAAGAAAAGAACTGTTCTTCTTCTACTTCTACTGCGTGCTGTAGCATTTGAAGTATTGGAATATCATCTCTACTATACTTTACTAACATGATTAGACTATGGCTGGAAGGAGTGAAGGGTTTTGTTTTGATGTCAATTGTGTTAAGAATATTACATAGCTTACCTGCTGGAACTTTACCTTAATTTCTTATTAAAAAGGTCCAAAAGCTTTAAGAGTAAGTTTATAAAAACATAGCTTTGGAGCACTGCTTGTCATCACTGAGTTGTGATCTTTAGGACTCTCCATTCCTGCACAATTTTAGTGATGATACAAAGCATACTTTCCAGATTGAACAAATGCAGTCATGTCCACTCTGATCAGCTATTTTTTGTCACCACAGTTCATTTTAGGAGAAATAGGTATTCATGTGTTTGTCCAGTATGATTTCCTGCCATGGAAATGAAAGACAAAAGTGTCTTCGGTTCTATGTATGTGTGTACAATGCACAGCCATTACAAATCTTGCTTTCACTATTACCTGGACATGCAGGAGATCAGGTATCTGTGTGCTATATCGTAAATAGACTTGGGAAACACAATACTGTGGCTTTCTGGGAAAACTGGTGGAAGGCTGGTTTTGAAGCCAAATGCTTCAACGCTTCCATTTTCCAAATTACTGGGAAAACATTTGTTTTAATGTTGTATATTAAAAATATGATGTATTTGGGTTGCATTAGTGTAATTATTTTTGTGCTAATTTTACGTATTTTAATTTATGAAGAAGGAGTGACAATGTGTAGCCATTTGAAGAGGAGGGAGGCAGCAAGGTTTTTGCTAATGGTTTCATGGTAGCAGAAGCCTGGATTTGTTGCTTCAGGCATTTTTTCCACTGTCTTTTTTTCCATTTTACCAAAACATCTTACAGTTGTACAATGCATGCATTTTTCTCGGGGTGATCTATAGATTCACTTATCTACAGTTCAGAGGCTTTGAGAAGGAGAAACAAGTATTCTCTTTTTTTTGGTCAATTTACAGTCTTTGTCTTTCACTTATCAAAACCAAAATTTAAAAAATTTTATAGAGATATATCTCCTAAGACTCTAGCTAAGCTGAAGTACCACTATAATGTATTGGCATACAAAGTCACAACTGATGCAGGTTTTCCAAAGGAGAGCTAAGCAAGCTCTGTACCTGCCTGCCAAATGGCAAATGCCTAAGTGTTATGTAAGGAAAATATTTGTGCATTTGTTGCCAAATTCTTTACAATGGGAATTAATTATTTCTAGCTTTTATAAATGAAAACACTGACATTTTCTAAAAGGCTAAAACCTGCATTTCACAGTGTATATTGCCATTTCAAGAACAGCATCTTCAAAGCTTTTTTTTTTCAGAAGAGCAGTGCTGTCATCTTTCACAACCTGTGTTGTTTTAAAAAATGCTGTGTGTTGCAAAGTGATCCTAAGGAAACCCATTTGTAATTTGTTTGTAGAGAATGGTAGCAACCTTAGGATCATGAGTACACATCTAATATAGTATATCAGTGCTAGAGATGCTTAAATGTTCTTGTACTGGACCCTGCAGAAGGTGAAGGGTGTTCAGAAGCTGAACTGTTGCAGCTGCTGTTATTCTACTAATGCAGTCATACAACTGCTTTCCAAGATTTTTGAAAGCTAATACAGGCTCTTAATTCCATATTTTTCATCCAGATAACTTTTTTTTTCAAGTGCAGCAGGTTTCCCCTGAAAAATTTGAAAAACTTAATGGTTTTTATTATTTGCTAGATATTAAGGAGGAGTAAGCAAGAGGAGGCAAAACACACTCTACGTCATAAAAAAAAAAACCAACCAGCATTATCCAGCTGTCCCCCAGACCTTACACATATTTATTCTGGATTATTGTTTTAACTGTATGCTCCAGTTGCTACGATTTTTCCCCATTCTCTGTGTACTCTTCTTCCCAGTAGGTCTTTGAACTGAAACTGTTGAGATAAGATCTGATGGCATTATAGAAGTGCTAAAAATACTACTTTTTATGAAGGAAAAGTGGATTTTAAAGAAAATTCACCAATGCTAAACCGAGTGAAGGTGTGGCTGTGGAATGGTGATCTGGTTGTTGAACATGTGCGATACTTTGAGCTTGCATGTTCATTAACAAAGATTTATATGGCTGAAAGGCAGCCTTCAAATATCTGGACTTGTACTGGTGCTTTCATGGACTCTTATTCATATATTTTTCTCTCTTATAATATACATGGGAAAAAGATATGACAGAATGAAAACTAAGGAACCAGCAGTATAGTATATTATGCTACTAAAGAGAACTTTTATTTTCTCTTTTTCTTGTTTTTAAGAGCTAATGCTGGGTCTGAATGATGTCAAATCTAGCGATGTCTGAATAAATGCCATGTACAAGAAAGGAAAAAAAATTAACAGAAGGAGCTAGGGTATGATCTTGTAAGTGGTGTAGTGTTTGCAGCCACACTTTCATAGGAACCTGAAACTACTTTTATTGCTACTGTGTTATGTTGTTAGGAAAATAACTGCATACAAGGGAAAATGTGGCACATGTAGAGAGTGACAGTTTGGGTTTACCAAAGAAATTAATAAAAAACTATTATTATGCTTATTAATATACTCCCCTACTGGAAAACAAAATGGGTAAAGACTGACTATTACAGAAGTAACACAAACAGTTTGCAATTATTATCATCTCTACTCCAGTTGCATAGGACTGCTTTCTTCAAACATCTCTCCGTGACATTTATTCTTAACAGCTTGTAGCTCTCACTTCATCTATGACTAATTGCCTAAGAATCACACCACTTACAACATTGCTACCTTCATCCAACATGGCAGAACTTTTGTCTTTGCAAGTATAGTACAAAACCATCCAACAAATTAACTATGTCACTATGAGTATTATGTACGTCACTTTTAGTTTCCCAAATAACATAGACCATTAATGTCAGCTTTACAAGAGAATATGTAAGAAAAAGCTAAAGCATAGCAAGAATGCTCTCTCTCATCTGAGAGCCTGCAAATGTTTGCTCAAGCTAGTCTGGTGCTGCCATTTTGATGCTAATTTTCATTAACAGGCAGCTGCTCTCTTTTTCTGTCACTGCAAAGAGCAGTCATTTCCTTATTAAGGTCTATTCTGCTAGCTTTGTGTCCTAAAATACAAACCCATCATTGTTTTATGTGTAATTGGTTAAGTCAAATAATACATTTGATTCTATAAGCTTTGAACCTAGGAGTGATGTCTATGAATGGTGCCATTATGAAATACATTTTTTATTTTCACTGTTCCCTTGTGTGCAGAAGACTTTATATAATTCACCAGAACAGCTTTGGGCTAGGAAAGCAGCAGAAGCATTTTACTTCTGTGAAGATCTTGCTGGATAAAGTGATGGTATTGACTAGATAAACATTGCAGATAGCAAAGCACTGATAACCTCTCCACTGTGTATGTGTGGAAGGTTCCAGGGAGCACCACTAGAAAAGATGAAAAGATTTGTTCCAGACTGTTCTGACAAAGATAAAATTTGATGAAAGGGAACTCACTATATTACTGAAGTAGACAGGTTTCTCTTGCTTTTTGCCTAATCCCAAGGCCATTCATCCAACTTCATTGTAGTTTGCTTAACAGGTTTCTTCTGGCAACTAATGTAATTAGACTAATAGTTCAACTGGTAGCAGACTACCTGAAGGTAAAGACTGACACATAATACCCAACAGAAACTGCAGGTGTTGCACAAAATAATTGTTTTATTAAAATAAGTAAGAAAAGGCAAAACAAAACCTGTAAATCATGCCAATAACTATGATTACAGCAAATTGTTTAGAAATTGTTGATCTGTATTGTCTGTGGAACTCTCTGTAAACATCATTCAATGTCTTTAGCTGTAATGGGTGAAACACAAGGTGTTTCATAAGCCCTTTGTGTCAGTCCTAGCCCAGAAGAAACCTATGGTGAGTTGGAGAAGGGAAGGAGTAGAGGAGATGGAGGCAGTAGTAGTAACATTTATTTTAGATTATGAAACCTGCTGGAGATACAAGAGCAAGTTAAATAGATGGTTATAGTTAATGCAGCTGTAAGTAGTAAAATATCATTTCTGAAAAAAAAAAAAAAAAGTCTTTTCTTTCTAAAAGAGAGTTCTAAAAGCCTTTCTGGAAATTGCAAGAGATTTCCTTTCCCTGACACTCACTTGGGTGCTACTCTTGGGATGTGCTTGTCAATTTATGAAACATGTTACTGACAGTATGGGATCAGGCAAAGGAAACATTGCTTGTAAAAGCATTGAACTGAGGAGGACTGGTAAAAACCTAAATGGGATAGCAGGAAAGTCAAAACACTTATTTACTTTAAAGATTAAGGGTAATAACATTGCTATCTCCTTCTCTGTTCTCTCATCAATTCCTTGTGAAATTTGTTCTTCCAAACTTTGAGCATTTGATATCTCAATTACTTACAGGAGAGCAGGTGGTTGTAAGAAAGCCATTGCTGATCAGTCCACAGGACACATCTGCTACAGGCTCTACTTACGGTGCACTCCAAGACAGATGTCTGAAAGAATGTGTCTTCTCACTGCTCTCCCTGCCTTCACTCCACTGTTACAACAGATGCTAGTACAGCTTCTGACAATTCTTGTATTTGACACATTAGTTTATTGCCAAAAACAGATTTACTAGCTCAATGCTCTCCAGTAAAGGAAGTAAGCCATTGTAAGGGGAATAGCTTTAATTATTCCTGTATGCAAGACATATGAGGTATTATACTTAGGAGGGTGATCGGAAGTAAGAGTTATCAGAAATTCTGAGTTGGATTCTAGTTATTTTAATTTACTTCTAGGTTCTAGGACTATAAATCTGTTCTAAAACTTAAAGTTTAGGTGGAGATCTTAAAAAGGACATTCAACTTGCTTAAAATGCAAAAAAAAAAAAATCTCCCTGTTTAAAATGGAAAACGATCCTATGCAATCTGCAATGCAGTTCACTCATTCTTTCCTTGTTCCATTTGATTAATGAAAGCAATGTATTTTCTCTCCTTCTGCCACTGATTAATACTTCTCCAGGCTTCTTTGTTCTTGGTAGCAGATTGCTGGGGGAGAGATTCCACAATAAATTGTTTTTGATACCAACTTTTAAATAGGCTTTACCAGCCTGCTTGTTTTGTGAAAAATACTTCTTAGTCTCTTATAGTGTATAGCCTGGACTGTATCTACTCTTTGTCTCTGTTAAAGAGAAGGGGAGTTTACTAGAGCCTGTTTCAAAGATCTCTTCCATCACTGTAGCTGATAGTTCAAGGGGAAGGAGAACAGCTTGGCTGGTTCTTCCTTCCCCATGTCTGTAGGCGGGTATGTTGGGGCAGCAGACAGAGACTGAATCATAGTTATGTGCTGGCCTCAGTAACAGTGATTTGTTCTTCCAGGGATGTGGCTTGAGTTAAAGCTCCAATGGGTGTTTGGGTGGGTAGCTAATACTTTGAAGCCATTACTGTTAACAGTACAAACAATAATAATTCCCTGAACTCTCTTTGGAAAAGTACTGCCTCCAGTACTGACTATACTCCAGTACTAGTGATATAATTCATATCACCTAGACCTTTATGGTGAGGCAAGGCCTATTTTTAAATAGTATTTTGGGCTACTGTCTACACTAGTGATTCACACCGGTGCCAAGGATGTTCCTGGACACAGGAATGCAAACATTCATTCATTTCCACTGCTATAGCTGTGTCTGGATGACTTCTGGCCAAAGCTGAATCTCCCAGATACCCCTGGGCAGAGTCTGAAGTTCAATATGAGCCAAGGAGCAACAGGCGATTCATGTGCAGCTGACCTGTTTTGGAGAGTAAGAGTTTAATAATACATATGGGGACTGCTTTGCACATGTTTGCCTTCATGCTACAGAAAGGTACATTCAAGGGAAAGTCATTTTACTGTAGTGTGTCTTACAGAAACTTCTTCTTTAGTGGCCTTTTAGCTATTAAGGACTCGTTTTCAATTCTTGTTTTTTACTTGTGGCAAACTCAACTGATGCTCAACTTCTGGTCATGCACGAAGATTAACTATGACTATATTTTTGATTGTGTTTGCTTTTACTTAGAAGTTGGGAAATGCACACTGAAGCCTGTGCAGATGTAAAACTGGTGGCAGTTTGCCAATGTAGCCTTTGATGTTACCAAGCATGAGGGAACGATATATAGGATAATACAACTTTCCTTCTATGTATGTGATAAAACCACCATGTGCATGTTTTATTCCTAATCTTAAAAGCAATGTTTTACTTTGCAGCATCCAGAATAAAAATGTAGCTATCGAAATGAAATCTAACACCCTGCATTATGTATAACCTTCAAGTTAGAGTGGCAATAGAAAATGTGTTATTTTAGTAGGGCTGCTGAGACCATAGCCTGTGAAAATTCTCTTTGCGCTTGGCTGTGATCTCCACTATTTAAACAAACACTTTGTCCTGGTTTCAAATTGAATTTTTCAGTACACAAGTCCCATTAATTAAACAGCAAGAGTAGCTTCAGCCAGTGACCTGTTCTTCCCCCTGCAACTGCTGGCACAGGGACCCTTTCATTTGTAGCTGATGAAAGCTGTTTTACTTCTGCCTGGTTTAGGAGAAATCTATATGATAGAAAGGACAGCTCAGTACCCAAACCCAGTCATCACCCAGTTGTTGCTTAAAATAACTTGAAAAATGATGGTTTCTCCTCATCATCTCCTTTCCTTCCAGTCATGTTTTTGTCATCTACATTTGCTTAAGAACCCAAAACTCAGATGCTGTGTGACATTTTCCTACCTTACTCCTTCCCTTTCTACAGGCCTTTTACCCCCAGCTGTTGCTGTTGCTGCCAGCTCTGTTCAATTAACCTCAACAGGAATGCAGTCATCCCTCTGCAGTTAATCCTGTTCAGGATTAATGAACTGTGCTTTAAACCAAGGGAACTGCTAGTAAAGTTGAGGTATAATTTCATTAGAAAGTTGTGTACTGCTAATTAATTAAGAAGGTCATTTTAGGACTTGGCAGAATTGAGTTTAACTGAAGAAAAAAATCCACAGAGCAAATATGTGAAGTTCGCTACTTTGTCTTCACTCTTGCTCTCTCTGTGGACAACTTTTGTGACCAAATGTCCCGTTTTCCATCTCCTCTCCATCAGGTCACCACCAAAGCATTTCACCGGGAAGCATGGAGTAGAGGCAGCAGTAAAACAAGGCCACTTGTTGTGGAGCTGCTTGTTTCTTCATTCTTTGTTTCTGAGTGATGGACACTGTGTATACTGTGATATATTTAAGTGTTGAAAAAGAGGGATTTTTCAAAATTCTGAGGTCATTTCTTCTTTGGCTGCAGCCCAAGAAAATTCCTCGTATTTGGCTGTCATGCTAGTTCCAGGAAAGTTTGCAGTCCTTTTTCTCAGTAGTGCCTGTTCATTTGAGCAAAGGTTTGGGGGATACCTTAGATATGTTCAGTCTTTCACTTTCTGGATATCAAAAACAATCACAATGGACACCTAGACAAAGCAAAATAACAAGGAATTTTAGCAAGAAAGTGACTGACAAGCCAGTGCAGTGACAGGGGAAGGGAGAGAAAGCAGGTGAATAGCTGGTGTTTAAAAAACATGATCAGAAAAGGTAACTCTTTCCATTATGGCATATTAATTAGTATCCATCCTGTAAAATATCAGGTAAAAATCCTGATTTCCAATATTTCACGTCACTTCACTGAAGGAGGTCTTATCATAACATAATGAATTATACTACTGTCATACACATATTTTGATCTTTTATACCAAAAAACCTGTGATGTACAGTATCTAACCCTCTAAATCATGTTGTCATGATTGTTTTTTTTCTTACAAATAAATTACATGGGTCCTTTTAAGTTCTAAAAATACACTTCTGACTCTCAGAGTAAAATATATCCATTCTGGGATATCCATTCTTTGTATTGGGCCAAATATCCACCAACCACAAAATATGCAAGTTTCTATTCTGCACATATAGAGGGGGAATCAATACATTTGAGTCAGAGTTCCTTGAAGTGAGCACACATGCTTATATTTTATCATATGAGTACAGAAAGTCAGCCAAGCACAAAGAAAAGTCAGTCATGGTTATTTTTGGGACAGTACTTTGTTTTTTATATACTCTACTGTTATGTTCATAGATTCAAAAGAAATTATGTCTTCAAATGTAATTGCCACAGAGGACACAAAACATGGGATTTTCAAAGCAAGAAGACTGAACGTCTGGTTCTTAGTAGGCAAGAAAATAATATGCCAAGATTCTTTTGAACATGCCAGTATGAAGCATCCATAGAGGAGCATTCTGTTACTTTATATAGGTTTGCTGTAAGTGAGCCAGCTGACAACATTTTCGCTATATTAAGAGGTCTTACAGTATAGTGCAATATTTCGTATCAAATTCTGTTTGTCATGAGAAAGAATGTGCTTTCTAGTTTTGGGGTTGTTGCGGGGGAAGGGGGAGGTGGGCTTTTTTGTTTTTTCCTGGGCAGCATTCTGGGCCAAATGCTCAATCCTTTTATGCCAAAGGGAAAGTTTGATTTAAATGAGACCAGAATGCATGGGTGTGTGCTAAATCAGATATTTTTAAATGCATGCCACGTGAGATTGCGGAAGAAAAAACACACTCATAAATACTTACAATTTGTTTGAAGTCAGAGCACTTTTCTCTCTGTGGGTCTTTTTATAGTTTCAGGATAAGAAATTCTTATGCTTAGTAGCAGGAACTGATGAGTGAGATATTCACATACTCAGAAGAAAAACATGACCTGTAATTTTTTATTTCTTCAGCCTAAAGCAAATTCATGATTCTTGTAGCAAGGCTATAAAATTAATTCTCCTTACTTGGAGCTTAATTACACACTAACATTTTTCCACTTAAACTATGGTATCTGTAATAACTGAAGACGTCACTTCTCACAGAATGTTTTTCATCTGGCTTTGTCTTCTTGTTAAAATAAGTCTTTGATTTTGCCAATGACCTACATTAGATTTTAATGTAATATTTTTATGGTTTTAATTTTTATTCTGTTGCTATATTAAGACCAGGAACACAAATGAATTATTGTAAATCCTGAAGTGTTCCCTTTTTTTTGCTGCTGGAGTCCAGTTCCTTACAATATTAGCAATCAGCTTCTATGCCAAAGCCAAGCAGTGACAGTTGCAATAATGAATATTTGCTACAGGCCACTGGTATGAAAATAGCACAGTGCTGCGAGCCTGCGTCACCAGAAACAAATCTTCCATTTGACTGTGACTGAATTTCCAGCTCAATTTCAGATCATTTATTAGTGAAATAGTTCTTAAAGCACTGTCATAATATAATGTTAAGACATGCTGATTCAATCTTCAAGGCATAAATTCAAATGTCTTCCCACTCCTTTTTACTGTTTGGGTTTTTTAAATCCCTTATACCTTTAATGCTGTACCCTGTATTTAGGGCACTCAACTGTGTACAGGCAGAAACACTGTCATATATTCAGAGAGTCATGCTGGTTAGGTTAGGAGTTCTAGTGAGAAGAGGATTTGAATTCCCTCTTTGTAAGCTTACTTGACATCTTTTAAAATATTTTCTCCTTAGTTCCTGCAGATAATTCTAAAGTTTATATGAGGACAAGCAGCTTTGCATCTGTAAATGTGTCATGGCTTTTACATGGGGAACTTGGATGGTTTTCTTGTATATGTTTTGATGTCATTAGTGTATTTGTGGAATACATAATGTGTTAATACTGGGCACATTTTGAAACTGCAGAATATATGCAGTGAACTTTGGTATCTTCTTAACTAAAGGATAAGCTGATGACATTTATCATTTTAATTTGTATGTACAATGCAGCAGCATGTATATCAAAATATCCTCAAAAGGGCTAACATAATTGTTTGTATTTACTTTTCACTTTCAAATAATTACATAATGAAATATTAGACCAACATAGATATAAGAGGTCAGATATTTGAAGCAGAATAAAATCAGCAGTTATTTAAGCTTTTATTTTTGTTCATTGCCTCGAGTTTTCCTATGGAAAATACAGAAATTATGATCTATATTTTGCTTAGGGCAAAATACTGATGCTTGCATTGCAAAGCTAGTAATGGTCATTGATGTACATATCTAATTTCCTGCAAGATTAGAATGAGCGCCAACCTTGCCATCAATCCTGAGAGAATGCCACTGTCTTCTTTTCTTTTCCTTTTCTCCCTGATGCCATCTGTCCTCTGCCTTCCTTTTCACCAGGAAATACCTTGTCTAGACCTACTACTGTATAGTAGTACCAGAATGTAGAAATGGACATTTTAAAAGCAGTGTTTTGTACTGCTGTGTGTGGGCTTTTGAGGAAAATATTTTAACTGCGGCAATTTTCAGCTGAAGGAAAGCCAACATTGACATGGAATTTCTGGGATGGCAAAGAAGTGACTAGTTAAATGTAAAATTTTGTGGACAGATCTACAAAGGCTTCATTTATTCATCAGTTTCTCAACAAAAGGCTTAATATTTCAAAATAGTATTTTTCTTTTGAAACATTATTGATGGTCTTTTAAAAATAATAAATAAAACCAGAATGTTCAGCAAGGTAACACTATTCCTTTTGCATCAGTATTTAACATTCCCAGTACCTTTGGTATATAACCACCTTCGGACTCACTCTCAGGAAAAATAAATACTTTGATTAGACCTTGGGTGGGACTCTGCTTTATTAGTTTCATGAATAATAATTTTTTTAAAACCCTCTGGGAGAATATGAAAAAACGTTACAAAATACACAGTGTATAGAAATTAGTAGGGCTTGAAAGGTCCTATTCCTACTAACCAAAAGAGGATCATACCTGGTTTGCTCCTTCAGGTATTTCTTCAGGCAGTTTCAAGTCCTCCAGCAATATTTCCAGATGTCTATCCGTAGACTATTCTCAAGATTTACAAGCTTTAATATTAGTAAGAATTTCCTGATGTCTAACCCAAGGGTCTCTTGATGTAATCTGGTAGTCTGTGTTCTATTAGGAGGAACTAGAGAGAAGAGTTCAATTTCTTATTTTTAGCTATCTTCTACAGATATGAAAAATTTTGTCACTGTTTACCCTTCATCTTCTGTATTCACAGTCCATGTTTTCTAAAACTCTAATTTGTTTTGGCTTCCTTCCTTGCAACCCCTCTCTTATTGGCTTGCATCTGTATTGCTACTGGATTAACAACAAATTGAGTGATTGATAATTTTTGGCATTGAAGTCCCTGTGTTGGACAGAGGGCCTCCAGTGCTGATCTGAGGAGGAAAAAAATACTTTATAAATCTATCACTTTATATTTTCAGTAGGGTGGGGACCTGTTTCATAACATAATGATATAAGAGATCTGTGTTCATTTTGCTATCCACTGCTGAAAGCTTTTTCTGAAAAACAAGCAAAGAAACAAAGAAAATAACCCAAAATCAAACAAACCCACCAAGGGGGGGCAAGCTGCTACTCAGTAGGCTTAATATGACAAAATACAGCACTGCAAAGGTAGAACAGCTCCTGTCCCTTCTCTTCCTATCTCTTACTTGCTGTCTTCTCCACTGACTCAGTGTTACTGTCCTCAACCCTGCTAAGCACTTAACTATCAAATGGTACCGCCATATCCAAATGTCATGTTGTGGTGGGTTAACTTTGGCTGAGCACCAGGAGCCCACGAAGCCGCTCTATCATCCCCCCTGCCTTCCTCTCCCTCCTCAGCAGAGCAAAAGGGGAAGGAAAATAAGATGGGAAAACAAAACCGTTGTGGGTAAAACAAGAGAATTTTACTGAAAACAAAGCAAGCAAAGCAAATCCATGCACAGAAGCAAAGTAAAACAAAGATTTATTCTCTGCTTCGCATCAGCAGGCGATGTCTGGCCCCTTCCTGGGAAGCAGGGCTCCAAGACGCATAGCAGTTGCTTCAGAAGACAAAGGAATGCCTTCCCTCCCCCGCCCGAGCCCCCACCTCGAAGGGACACAGCAGTGCCACCGCCACGGCAAATCCCTGCTATCCTCAGCTCCCGAAGGCTAAGACAGAGTCAAGGAGCAGAAGCTGAACTGAGTCA
>JAVSBS010009496.1:166694-213259 GCA_033124195.1 Coracias cyanogaster
GCAGTAGTCACAACACGGGTGTGTTATCAACACCCTTCTAGCTCCCAGCACAAAACCCTGCACCATGAGGGCTGCTATGGGGAAAATCAGCTCAGCCAGACCAAATATACATTTATACATTATACAAATCACAATATGATTGTGTGTTTTCTCTCCCTAGTATTTGAAAACTACAGAAAAAGCGTGAGTTCTTACATGTAAGCACTAGGTTTCCAAATAGATTTTGGCATATAATATGCTTACAGTTTTTCCAAATATACCACTGATATGCAGAACGGAAGTCTTATGACTGTTTCTGTAGGTCTCAGATATACAATGTTGTTTATATAATTATTATTATCAGTATTTATTGTTAGTATGCAATAATGGATAATAATAATGTATGGATAAATGTATACTGTGTATTAATAATTACCTTCATGGAATATTATTTTTGGTTAATATCAAGTGAAGTATCAGTTGAATGTTTTATTTCATGAGATATCAAGAACATACAATTATTTTTATTTTTGTTTTATTAGTACAGAATGTTAAAACTTTAGCTTGGCTACTTAGCATAAGTATTACGTGGTATCATAGCAGTTTGCGCAACTGAAGTGCTGGATATAAATTTTAACTGCCTGTTGTACTGGTAATTTACGTGACCTCTTTTCGTGGATTATCTTTCAGTTGTACAGTCCAGTCCAGTCTTAATGACCTGTCTTTTGAGTTTATGAATTCTGTACTTGCTGGGTATTAGCAGAATGCAGGAGACAGAATATGTGGCATTTCGCTACATGGGAGCAATGTATTTTGTAACCACTGAAAACACAAAGAATAAGGTCAGATTTAGTTCATTACCATTAGTCAAGACATCAGCAGCAAGATCTGGTTCTCTGTGTGGTTGCAGCATTAGGATGCAAACAAGCCAATGCCAAGGGTCACAACTGTGTTTTTGTTTCCTTCCATCTCTTTGCCCACAGATGTTACCACAGGGACACCAGCAATATCAACAACGACAACCGTGGAAATCCGGAAGAGCAGTGTTATGACAACTGAGATCACATCTAAAGTGGAGAAAATCCCCACGACAGCCACTAGCAGCACCACATGCCCTTCTGTTGAGACGGAGGAAGAAAAAGCAAAAAGACTGCTGTACTGTTCACTATGCAAAGTCGCTGTCAACTCTGCCTCACAGCTGGAGGCGCACAACAGTGGTGAGATGGAGCAGTGCTTGCTTTCTTCCTTTTTTTCCTTCTATTTCAAGTGCTCTGCAATTATCTTCCCCTGAATAGATTAGCTCTCTTGCAGCAGGGGACAAAGAGGTGGCAGAAAACTGGCAACTACATGGAATTCATTAACTATTAAAGAATAAAAATGACAGGCAAAGAGGCTTTCGTAAAGGGGGAAGAAAGGAATTTTATTGCATGCAAGTTACCCATTTTCTCACATTTTAGCTTTTGCAGCTTCCAAACCTTGTAGAGCTAAGTGACAGATCATGCTTCACTACCTTTGGGATTCAGAGTTTGCATACTTTCGATTGTGCCAGCTTGGAAGCTGAGTATAAATGCCATTAGTTTTATCTGAAATTTAACAAATTGAAAAAGGGAGCGTCACTTATTCAGAGGTCAATACAAGAGTTAGAATTCTTAGCTCCCTATTGTCTGTTGGTAATAACTTGTTAAAATTATGTATATTTTTCCTTTGTTTTCATCAACAGATAGCAACTACTGCATGATAGTTGAATGGGTAATTGCTTACCTCCATCTTTCTTAATTTTTAAACCTTTTCTTGTTGTTAGAGCTAGTACCATCAGTAAGTTCCAGTAGTAGAGAGCCATCATTCACAGTCACTATTTTAAGCATTTTATTCATTGGCTTTGTGGTGAGCAGGGTTAAAAGATCTTGAGATTTAATATGGTGGCAATGAAAATCTATAACCACTCTACATAAAACCTGCTGATTTTGGATGTCAGGGGTTACCTACCAGCAGAGTAAACAGAGTTAAGAGACAGGCCAAGAACCTTAGGTTCAAAACATAGAGACAGTGATGATATACCTGCAGCAAAATGATCAATGGTTTTATGATATAATAAAAAAAGAAATAGCTTTGGCTTGTCTGTAGAATCCACTTAATTTTAAAAGCAAATAGTAACTTGTTGGTATTCGTGAGAAACAAAGCTGAATCAGTTTTGAATGCTGTTTGTTGTATGCCAGATCTTCAACTGGTGAAAATTCAAGTTGATAAAGCTGTACCTGTTTAACCTATTTAACTTTATATAAGGGTTAGCCTCTAAGCATTTTTATAATCAAGCTGAGAGTAAAAAAAATATTCTGAATATTTAAACACAACCCTCAAAGTTTTTGCTGTCTGCGCTGATAGACTGTGTGTGTGCTTACACACATGCATGCTTGTAAAAGTGTATATGTGGATGCATACAACAGTTGTCAGTGAAATGCTAATTCTGTACATGGTGGTAGTCCGTTATCAACACAGGTTTCCTGTGTTGATGTAGTAGAATAAATTGTTTGGTCTGAATAAAGATAAAGCAACAGGACAATATTGTTTTCTATTCAATCTTTAATAAAAAAAAATGTAAGCGCATTTTTCTCACATGTAAGTTTCTCACACATTTTGCTTTCTGTCCAGGCCATTAAGAATCCATAGATTGCTGCCAGGAACCTCTGCCCCATTTTTATTTGGAAACTAATTAGTTAATTACAGATTTACGTGTAAGCTACCTAATACATACTGTTTATCAATCTGTTCAGGAGGACTACAAATCAAAGCCAACTACATCTTTAATAGCTAAATTACTCGTCCTTTGCAGCTACAATTCAGGTCTTATTAGCAGCAGGAGTTAATGAGAAAAGTCACACCTATTTAACTTCACATCAGGATACCTGATTGTGTTGCTATTTACTGGTGTGGCTGCTTTGTTCTAGCGCATTACCTACAGATATGTAATTTAATAATTGAATATCAGATGTGAAATACTGTTACATTGGTATGAATCTGATACAGGCAAAGACAGGCGTATTCTAAGGATAGTACATGGCACCAAGCTGAGGTTCACATGATTTTCTTTTAAAAAGAAAATAAAACAATGAATGCAACCAAATTGCCAAAGTTGTTTCTGTTCCCCATTTCTAATGTCTCCAGGGACTAAGCACAAAACTATGCTGGAAGCTCGGAATGGAAGTGGAACCATAAAAGCCTTTCCCCGGGCAGGCGTAAAAGGCAAAGGACCTGTGAACAAAGGAAACACAGGCCTTCAGAACAAAACATTTCACTGTGAAATATGTGATGTGCACGTAAACTCTGAGACACAACTGAAACAGGTACTCAGCTTACAGAGTGTGAATCTTTGGCTGTTGGCTGTTCTTTGTTTTCGTGGTGATAAAGTACCAGCACAAGCAGCATGTGTCAGTCTAACAGTTTGCATCCAAATGGAGCTTACAGATTTTGCCCTTTGTACTTGACTGTCACGCTGTATGTTTTGTTTTGGATATGATTTTCCCTTGCATAGAATAGTTTTCTCAAAAATTCTTGATTATATATACTTCTTAGAGTTACAGAAGCTGTAAACTACAACATGTTGCAACTGTCTTTAGACTACTATAATTTTCACGAGATAATAAACCCTGCCATTTAGTATACTGCATCATATTTGCCCAGGCAAAGATGTGGAGGATGGGGCAGCCAGTACTTTCACAGAACACTGAATAACTCATTTAGAAATGCGGGGTGGAGAGGATTTGTAATATTTTTTTTTGTCAGTGTTACTGTGTAACTGAGAAGTATGACCTCTAAATGGCAATTACTCTGTGTTCAGGCACTCTTCAGAGGAACAAAGCCTTTGTTCTGAAAAACAGTTTAATTCCACATGCTGTGTAGAATTAAATATTTCTTAACAAACTTTACAAGAATGAAGATAAATTCAGTAACAGACAATAGCAATACCTGTCTTCTGCTTTTAGGAAAAGTGTCCAGTTCTTTGCCTTTTTACGCAAGAACTCTGTTGAGAATGAAAACTAAAGTATAAATATAGTTCTGGAAAACACCCCTTACATCTAAGACTAAAGTCTGTGTAGAAAGATTCTTGTAAAAACTCATTGATTTTATGAAGAAAATAATGGATTTTGTGGGGTTTTTTTCACTGTCAGTTTGATATGCAACTATATTTCAGCTGAATCTCCAGGCTTCTTAGGGATTCAAACAATTTTATGATATTCTAAATTTTTTTTCCCGAATAGAGCATACTGTACTATCTAATATTCTTCTAAAACTTTCTATCAGCAGTGGATTGAATTTGATGGGTGCTCTATAGAGACAGGGAAGAATTTTTCAAAGGCTTCTAGTTATGACCTGATTCAGGTCCTGTTGAAGTTAACAAAAGTGAGAAAATCACTGACGACAGTGGAAGCAGCGTTGAGCTGAGCACTGTTAAAAATCACACTCCCAATATGTGATGCACAAAGGATCATTCAAATTGTAATAGACCCTATTCCCATTCATTATTTAATTAGTCGAAGTAATGCTGTTGTGGAGAGCAGTAGCCTTCAATATTAGAGCACCCTTGTGTAAAGCAGAACCAGAAATGATCTATTAAGGAATATCACTCTTTTTTTTTTTTTTTTCCCCAAATGTATTTTACTAGCACATAAGCAGTAGAAGGCACAAAGACAGAGCTGCTGGGAAGCCACCTAAACCTAAATACAGCCCTTACAACAAACTCCAAAAGGGAACACATCCTCTAGGGGTAAGCCAATCACCTTTTTATCTTACTTTTATTTTAACTGTTCTAAGCAGGATTTTTAGAAAATATAAGTGGAAAATTGTTTAAAATGAGACAAATAGGAATGAGAGGAGAGGAATATAGCCATGGGATTATACAACTGCCTAAATAAGCCCATGAAAGTCCACAAGGACTTTTTATGTACTTTGGTGGGTGTTGACAACCTGTGGGTCCTTGTTTTTGTAGCTCCTCTGAATAACCTCAGAAAAGAAGCTTATTTCAAAGGTCATTAGAGAGCAAGAGACAAATGAAACATCCAGATGTCAAACAGGATTTTTCCAGTTTTCAACAAGGACAATAGTGATGAAATCACTAAATAAAACTCTATTACATATAAAACCTTTATTCTAGCCTTATTTAGAAAATTATTCAGATAACAATTGAAACAATTTTAAAAATCCATCTCTCATTTCATTCCACTCAGTTTCAGGATGGTTCTGGCCACATTTTTGACTGCCAGGATAAATGAGCTGAAACACAGTTCTTACTAGCTTTCAAAACTGAGAAAAAGGTTTACTTTTGAATAAAAATCCCCCTAGGATTCTGCCGTTAGCTAAGAAACAGCTTATATTGTGGGTGGGATAGGGAAACATCTGACATTTATCTCCATCAGATAAACACCATGATTGTTTTATGTGCTGTAGTGTTTTGTAAGGGTTTATAGATTATTTTGGCAGAGGGGGGAAGTTGATTCATTGGCC
This sequence comes from Coracias cyanogaster, assembly GCA_033124195.1. Taxonomy (NCBI): domain Eukaryota; kingdom Metazoa; phylum Chordata; class Aves; order Coraciiformes; family Coraciidae; genus Coracias; species Coracias cyanogaster. Next base: position 172,173 of record JAVSBS010009496.1, read on the forward strand.
TTATTGAGATTAGTCCCTTCTGCCTTGACCGTCTTCTCTAATGCAGGCAGAATATGGAGCTTTTTCCTGTGAAAACCCCGTTCTCTTTGAGTTAAAGCTCTTTTCTTGGCAACAGAAAGTGTGTCCTTGTTGGGGCAGCCCTCATGAGTGGTATATCTGTGCACAATTCAGTTAAGTAGGAGCTTTCATAGATGTTGCAGCATAATGCAGGGCACCGTTCTGGTAAATCCACTAGTAGGGATATAGCTCTATAGGGTTTTTCAGTAATTCACCAGGAAGACCAAGGTCTCCAATACATATACGCTATACTGAAAGGAATAGAACATATGTCATGATGTAGGTAGCATATAGAATCACTAAAGCCTCTCTGGCAAAATTATTATTCCTTTAGGAAATTCATTGTTTCCCAGGGGATGAAAATAGCTATCACATTACTGTTGCTGTTATGCACAGTTCTCTGTATACCAGTTTATGCAATGGTGATTTCTAAGAACTCCAGCCAAGGATCAAGGCCTTTTAGTTGCTGCATAGACAAATAAAGGCAACATGTCCTTTTCCAGCTCCCAATTGCTCACAATATACGTGTCAGGCCAGAGGTGAGCAAAGAGGCAAAGGAGATTTAAGGGGAGAATGAGTTAGCAATAAATGAACAGATACATGTAGTAGAATGGAGGCTGCACTGAGAACGGAGGAGAGCAGTTCTCCATTTAGTATTTTTGGTTTTGAAAAAAATAAAACCACCAAAATTGCTGTCATTTGAAATACAGAATAGCACAGCAACAAGCCAAAAACATGCTAATTTTACTTTCAATGTAAATAATTTTTATGAGCTCTATACTTTTTTTTTTAGTCTCCGTTAATTTTTCAAGTCCATTACTGTCCCTTAGTTTACTTCATTGGAAATGAAACAGCTACTTTACCCTTAATGTTAACCTCTGTTAATTAGTACTTGCGGAGAGGTTTGACATGAAGACACAAGGTACAATATATGCTAAATAGTACTAGTTTTGCAGCTACCTTGAAATCAGAATCATGTTGATAAGTTAACTGAAAAGCTATCTAAATTCATTAGAAGTTTCTGATTTCCTCCAAGAATGGCAAGGCAGTCTTAGCCTTTTAATATAAACAGTCACACAAGATCTTTATTCTTCCCATCAAAACAATGTATAAGCATCACCAATTTTTTTTTTTTCTACAGATTAGAAAAAGGATATACTATATTTTTCACAGCTTTTCTTGACCAAAAACTTTCCAATGATATGTTTTCAATATCGTTTGTACTGCTTTGTCTAGTCTAGTTTTGCATGCTTCGGAGAAAGAAGCCTTATGAGTTCCCACAGTACTATTTCAGAGTTTAAGAGATCTTTTAATGTTGGGACTTACTTGATATTTCTTTAAGCCATAAATGTCCAGCATGTGTAAAATACTGTACTGGACTGAAAGAGGTTATCAGACATTTGATAGTCCAAATTTTCTTCAATAAAATAGCTCTTATGAAAAACATCCTTCACTGGGAATTCTAGACCACAATCAGGGCCCTGTTGTTTTGGGCTGGGGTTTTTTTGTACTTTGTGCTTAGGATTTGTTTTCTTTTCTTTTTTTTTTCTTTTTTTTTTTTCTTCTGTGTTCTAAAAAAGGGTTAAAAAAAATTGCTTGCTAAAATGTGTAAGGAAGGAGGAAGAAAGCGAAATGCTCATCAAGGGAAGAAGACAGCTTCTATCAGTGGGTGCAACACTGATCAAGGAAAAGATCAAGTCATTCCTTTTCATAGGCACTATAAGAAATTTTGTATCTAGCATCCATTATGTCCTCCATTAAGAGAAATACAGAATCTGGTCCCCTCTGAGTATCTGCCCCAGAACTTTAAAGGAGCTTGGGGCCAGCAGACTTGCCAGTGGGTATTAGGAAAAGTAAAGTTCCTGTAGCCATCTAAAATCCAACAGATTTTTTTGAATGTGGTGGTAGTGTGATGATGAAACTTGATGGTGGTTCATGCCAGAGTACTCCTGTCCTTACTTTCTCACTATTAGGTCACCAATGTACTGTTCAGTTGAAAACATCAGACTGATATAGTGCAAGTTAATTATTTTGAAAGCCCCTTTCAATTCAAGGTTGGGAAACTGTGTTTCTATGTGAGTAGGAATGTTTCTACGTAAGTAAGTACCCATACTTGCACTGAGATTTACTACAGCATGGTGCATATATTCATGCTCTGTATAGTCAATACCACATATACAGGTTTATGTTCTTTGCAAAAAACCTTAGGCCATGCCAGAACACACACTCATCAAAAGTCCAGCGGAGCCAAAAGGAACTTTTCTTTGTCCAAGAGTAAGTTTCTATTCTTATGTCAGAGTTATAAAACCAAACCAACAAAAGTATTCAGGATCCAGACATCTCATTAGAAACTTAAAATCCCACTGAAAGCTGCAGAAGTCTATATAGACTATGCTGATGTTAATTTATACGCTTACCAAATGTAAATTCTCTTAAATAATAATGGACCTCTGTGAGTATTTCTAATCAGCCTGGGAAATGCTTCAGGGTTGTTTTTTTTTTCTTTTTGGAAATTCTAAATGAGGACTTTTCTGAACTATATTTGGTAGTGCACCAGACTCATGATTTAAACATTTTTAAAGCAGAAGCCTCAGTGACAGTAACAAAAGTACCATGGTTTGGCACCATAATAAGCGATATAGGCAAGATTTGTTTCACGACAACATTTTAAAATATCTGCCACTTTTTCACAGTCCCTCTAAGAATGAACATTATCTTACTGAAAAACATTTGCAGACACAGCAAAATGACATAGGCCAGCATCGATAGAATTCATCACCTACATGAAACAGGAGATTTTCATGACCAGTGCAAAATAAGCTTTGTTTATTTGCTTGCTATTAAAGGTAGAAGCTAATAAAGAGTAGTTAGCTGGAGATCTTAATTTTAAATTGAACTTGCATCCTAATGACAAAAAAGAGTACCTTCTTAGTCAGACCAAGGAACAGGATATGTTTTCATTCTGCTCTGGTCTCTTATCATAAAGCTGTGCAGATGGAGCTCTTTTAATTGATGGCTAATTCTTCCCCTTTTTAGGTTTGCTTTGATTTCTAATCTCATATTACATTATAAGTCTCAGTGATAAGGTGTGAACATTGAAACTCTTTGTCCCCAACCAAATCCTGCTCACCTTTGTCCAATGTATCTCCTGACAGAAGCCTGCAGCTCATGGAGTCAGTAGCCACTCCACAGCCTTTTTTGCTTGATTTTGCACTTCTAATCTTAAGTCAAGCTGCTGTGTCACTAATATGAACAATTTATGTCTCTCTGTTTGTTTGTTTTTCTCTCTTCCCCACAGGTAAAATTAGTATTTTCAAAGGAACCTTCAAAGCCGATGGCTCCGCGAATCTTACCAAATCCACTAGCAGCTGCAGCAGCAGCTGCTGCTGTGGCTGTGAATTCCCCGTTCAGTCTTCGCACAGCCCCAGCAGCCACCCTTTTCCAGACTTCAGCACTTCCTCCAGCACTCCTACGACCAGCTCCAGGGCCTATACGGACCACCCATACTCCTGTGCTGTTTGCTCCTTACTGAACTCCAAACAGGAATTAATTGTACTGCAATAATTTTTCAAATCTAATCAAAGCAAGCAAACAAACAAAACAAAACAAAAAAAAATCAAGAACATTGAACTATGCAGTGTTTATTTATAGTTTAAAGTATATATGAAGAGCCAGGACTTTTGATAGAGAACTGAACAAATTCTAAAAAGGGGAATGGGCAGTATTTTCTCCAGATGAGACCATTCCTCTTGAGTATTGATCGTTTTAGAACTGATCTCCAGCATTGTCTTGTAGTGACATATAAAACTTATGAAGCCTTTTGACTGTGCTTTTTGGCACATATTTCCCTGCAATGTCTTTCCTGCTTTATGAAACAACTTATACATTTGTCTAAAGGGCATTAACTGGTTCCAATGTACATAAAGTACTTTATTCTGTAGATTAAGGAAGGAGAAAAAAGAAACACTGTGAATAGTAGTACCCTTACCAATCCTCCTGCCAAATCAGCAGTTACTGGGTATTTATCTGAACAAAAGTAGATACAATAGATGTCTTGTAAAACAGTAGTATTGTGTCTCTATCTATGCCACTAGGTTTCTAACTGAGTTGCAAAAGATAAAATGAACAAATTATGTCACTTTGGTTAGCAGTCAAAAATTATGACAATAATGTGGAGCTGTTCCTGGTGAGCAAAAATTGTTTTCCTCACGTGTAGAAGACCGGACGTGAAGATAAACTATGGGTAGGGCAAAGTAAATGATAAAGAAGATTTAGTGGGGGAAAAAAAATCCAGATGCTGTACACAGAACAGGTCAAACACTTAACTGAGAACATATGTGTACAGTGTGTGTATATTTAAAAGGTGTAATGCATACAGGATAGATCAATATCTAAGGCTTGCCAGTGAACAGCAAAAAATACACTCTTGTCATGAAAAAGGCCTGACACTTTAGTGTTGAGCAAAGGGAAGACACAACTGGGTTATACATAGTCATAACTAGCAAATGGAAAGCAGGAGAGAAATCCTGGCTTCATTTAAGTCAGTATAAAGTTTCTTCTGCCTGTAATGTAGCCAGAATTTCATCTCCAAAATGGCACATATTCTTTTTATATCACACCAGTGGGAGTGTCTGTAGATGCAGGTAACATTTTGCAGTAGGCTTAGTCTTAGAAATAGACTTATTCTCTTGTTTTATTTCCTACTGATGTGATACAAAAAGACTTAATATAACTATAAAATGTAAACAGCAACACGAGATACATATTATAAGATAACTGCACATTGTGGGTTTGGAACAAATACAGCCTTTAGGATCTGAAGGGACCCTTGAATTCTGTAGCTGACCTTTATGTATGGACAGCTTAAAGCCTTATATATTTACTGTGAGGCTTAAAGGGGTTGACTGTGTCCCTTTAAAGTAAGATTTATCAGGGGTATATATAGATATATTGTATATATGTTAGAGTAAGAAAAATAACTTATAAACAGAAAATCTACTATATAAAATAATTATATAACCATTGAGTTTCACACATGGGTCATTAAGTGGTAAGTAACAAAGAGCAGAGAAAAAACTAGACTTCTTGAATCTGATTCTTGCTGCCTGCTTTTTCCCATAGGGAGCTGAAAAGTATCTATTAATGTTATGGAGTGTGCTGCTGAGTTACATGCGACCACTCTGATGTGTAGCTAAGTTAAATACCTACCATACATTTAGGAGGAATAAAATTTTAAAATATAATTTAGTTGAGATGGAGAAATTATTTGAAAGATTTTATTAAGAGGTGGTAATGCAAAATATTGACCATGTGGTTCCGATATAATACTGCCTGTGGTTAATATGGACAGTTGGGAGATAGAGAGGATGGGAATATATAGCACTTTTGACTTGCAGTTCATCAGTGAGCATTTCATATACATTGATATTTGCCATTTTTTAAACCTCTCTTCATTTAGATTTTATAAAAAAAATGTATAAAAAGAGAGAAAGAAGAGGTTCCAGTGTCCAAAGAATTCCAAAGAGATGCATCTATTTATCTAGAAGTATTAAAATAAGTTCTATATTATGTATTTGTATTTCATCCAGTTTATTTGCAAATGTTTGTGCCTTGAAATGAAATGGGCTTTTGTTTATATTTAATTCACTCCTATGTAGCCATGAAAAAGATGTAATGGTGATTTCAGGGCTGGTTACTAGCTGGATTGTTTTGGGACAATTTCCAAAACAAGAAGAGTATGAGTATGCTCTTGAAGCCAAGTTTAGGCACCTAAATAACTAGGGGCTGACATTTAAAAGGGCTCCCTACTCTACAGCTCCCAGTAAAGAGGCAGTAAACAGGCTAGCCTTCAAAACCTGCGCCTAACACTCAATTTAGAAAAGATTTCCTTTTATTTGGGTACATAAATATAGCGTAGTAAGGTTCAGCTCCTCTTTGCAAAATTTTGGCCTTGGTCTTTTAAGCCTGCTTTTAACCTTCCATCTCTGTGCAGAACTTGTAGTGCCATTTCCAGCTGTGTTCAGATTCCTCCTTGGTTAGGGCACTGGTTGTCAAGCTGTGCTCCATGAACTACTGTTTCTCTCCAGAGCCTGTTGTAATAGCCTGTGCAAGTAAGAGATTGGTAAACAAGCAGAGGAGGACTGGCATTTTGGGAAGGGAGAAGGTCTGGGCAGGTGATCTTTTCCGCATGGAAAAACACACAGATGGGAAAAGGAAAGACCCACAAATATCTTGTAGGCTCTTATGCATGGCCTTCTGGTGCATGGACACCTGCTGTACATCCTGACATGTTGTTGTGATGCCATCAAAGTCAACAAACTGATCCTTGCCAAAATGTGGCCTGTGGCATGTATGGAGGCACAGTACTAAGGGCAGAGTAAATACGAGTTTTGCTAGAAATAAAGAGTGTCATTCCAACTACTTACATCAGCTAATCTGCAATGACACCTTCAGTTTTCTTGGACCTCTTTTGTCACAGTGCTCTATGGAAGAAGTTTTTGTTCACACAAGTCTCTTTTAAATTTGAGCTGTAAACAACAAACTCAATTCTTTTTATGTCTCTTACTCACTACCTAATAAAGGATAAAGCCTAAATGTTAGAATGTATAGTGGATTTTCTGTGCCTTGCTGTTCCACCCCTTCTTGGTCAGTAACAAGTCAATGTACCCGGGATGTCAGCGCAACAGTTTTATGTTATGTGTATGTCAAGGAAATTACTGGCACAGCAATCTGATTGGGCAAGGGGAGCTTCCAGTCAAGGGTATGTCCACAGCAGCTGACAGAGGAGCTAACAAACAGAAGACACTTCACACCTTCTTGTCAATACATCCAATATGGAGAGCCCTATAAAAGAAAAATGTGTCATCATATTTCATGTTACAGTAACACTCCAGGGCCAAGAGGAAGCCTAAAGCACAAGGAAACAGATCTTTTCATCGAAGACACAGTCACTCACTGGAATAACAGTGTGAAATCAGCCTGCAGGGAAATGGCTGGGTATGAACTTGGAAAAACAAAAGGTTCAGGGATGTTTTCTTAAATTCTATACAATGTATTAAAGAATGAGTATTCTGTTCTGACCTGAAGAGATGGTATTTTTGTGGGAGGGATATATATTTATATTTTTATGCTATCTGCATTTTTCCAACTATCTCTGGCTTCAAACCTTTGTTCTGAAGGATCATCATTGCTCTGAACCATGAAATCAGTTACCTTCTTGAAAGCTGCTGTAAAAGCTGATGTGAGAGGTCAGTAAATAAATGGTATAAATATGATGATCTGAAATGAACTGGAAGAAAACAAAAACGAACTGACCTTGTCAAGAATATTGTATTTGAAAAGTATACAACTTTATTTTAAGAAAAATTAAAGTTATATAAAATTAAGAATAGCAAAATAAAGTTAATATAACTAGAAGAATTACATCTGTCATTTTAGTACTGGAATGTTGCAATTGGCTCTGTATTTTAAAAGATGAAAAGACTTTTTAGATGCTAAATCAATGCAGGGTGCTATGGGTAAATTTAATGTCTCACATTCATTATCTTCCAGTTATATCAGGAACATCACAAGTTAATGGACCTGCCCTTGGTCACTTCTATCCTAATATGCAAAGATACAGTAGACTATTGTCCCAATATTCTCTGAAAGCTAAAATCATGCTTCTCAGTTGCCTCTGCTTTTGCCTTCTGCTCCCAGTGAATGCATAGGTTTTAGACTGTCTTCAAAGCATATTGGCAAATTTCTGTGTTAATATCTCTCATTTTTTGCAAAAATAAATGTCATTTTATGAACATAAGACTAACACTGAGGAGCAAGTCCTGAAAAGGTTTTTTTTTCACAGTTACAACATTCTTGTGGCTAAATATGACGCATAGATACCCAAATTGTTCGGCTGTGCAAATCTCTTTGAAAAGACATGAAGCTGGAAGCCTAAACCACTTTATAAGGAAGCTTTTCTTTTTATTAACATAGGTGTCTGCATTTCCATTTTTAAAATTTACTTCAACACAGTTCAGGCCTCAGGGCTCTAAGGACCTAAAGCTCACAAGAAAATAACCATGGCTTTTCTATTTACTTTACTTGAAAATGTGAGCCTATCCTGTGTAAAATATTACAGATTTTTTACATCACATCTTCCCATTCTTATTGTTTATTTGCAAGTGCCATTACTTCAGTGCCAATGAATGAATCATACAGAAGCTTCCGTGCTGAGATTCAGTGCATGACTGAAAGAAATAGCAGTACTGAAAAATCCTATCTTAAACTAGCTGAAACCTCAAAAACACAGTTGGGGGTTTAGCTAAGGACAAGAGCTTTATGTCCTCTCACACCTACAGGTTTATTAAAATTCAGGACCATTTAGGGGTAAATGTAACTAACTGGAGGATGGTTATTACATTGCCTGATCCAAAATGTCAGAGGCTGAAAGAGTCTGTACTGCAGACTGAAATTAGGAATACTATGAAAACCATAATGCTCTTAACCCTGGGACTCCTGAAAGCAGTTGCAAAGATCTTTGACTTCAGTAGAGGCAATTTTTTGCCCTGAGTGTCTGAGGTCTTTTGCAGTCATGCTGTGGACTGCAATTACGTGTCATTCAACTCTGATTCACTATTGATACATGGTGAAGAAACTTGACCGTACCTGAAACATGGTTAGTGGCTGCCTAGTTCCTGTGACCAGCTTCATGCTGGGATGGTGCTTGAGTGGTCAAAAGAGTCAATGTAAAGAAACTGGTAAACTAATTTGATCTCTTTTCTTTGTCCAATGTTCTTAAATGGAACTTCTGAGGCATAAAAAAGCCGGGACATTCAGGAGTTCCTGGACAAAATATAAGGACTTTGAAAGTCATGAGATCTTAACTTAAAAAATAATTTTGATGAAAAGCACTATGAGAAAGAACCCTAAAGACTTAATTTGGCTTAGGTGCTTCAGTGGTTTTGTAGCAATGGTCTTCACACCAGCCAGCACACTGACTTTTGTGCTGTTCACAAAAGAAATTGAATATTTGACAACCATAATTGAAACAGGTATAGTTATTAATATTCATTGCACAGGTTTTGGACACTCAATTACAGGATGCAAGAATTTTCTTTCGAAATCCGTGCATTCGTGTCTGTTTGTAACAGCCAAGATATCACTTATCACTGCATCTCATCAACACTTGGGTCTCCAGAAAGGATGTCCATATTTTTTATTTGTTTTTGTTACTGTTTGATTTTTCTTCTATGTTTCTTTATTCATAGTTTCATCTCTCAGATAAATAAACAGAATCCATAAGTTTAAATATGTACTCCAGAAGTTGGTATTAATCGGGCGCCCTGTTGGATCATTTGATCAGAGTCAATACAGTGAATAAAAAATTTAAAGCAGCAGTAATGTATTATGAATAGAAACCATATATATACTACAGTGTTCTTTACCTAGTCTAGTCAGAGTTTTATGACACAGGCAACTTTTTAGTCATTCACAGTTTCCTGAAATGTTAACCTTTGGGGATTCTTCAAAGGTTTAATTAAAGGTAAATGTTATTTCTTATGTTCAGTAACGATAGCTCTCTATTTCTGAGTGCAAAGGCAGTAGAAAAAAAAGGATGAAAAACATAAAACATTTTCTGATTACACATGCCTGCAGCATTTGTTTAACAACTTCAGCTCTTTCTCTGCTTGCGGCTGATGACTGGCATTTGCCATAGGAACAGTTCTCATTGACACCTGTATGAGGTGAAAATTGTCTGCACAAAACACAGTCTGCCTAGTGCAGACATTCTTTTGGGACACAAGTGGGAGATTATAGCATATGGACAAAGTTTTGCCTTTATAACCAACCTGTTATAATTCTCTCAAAATTGCTTGGTGGCTCAATAAGGAGAGGAAGCACCCCCACAGGTTTCTAACCTGGTCATTCTGACATATTTATAACATAAACAATATTGATTTCAAAAAGAATCCTGACTTGAGGATTTTTTACAAGTGTTCTGGTTTAGGGGACGATGCTCAAGTGTAATCTTTCTTTCAGACATATTTTCAGTGTAGTCTTGTCCATGATATTATTGCCAGTCAAACTGCTGGCTGAATCTGTGGTGTCCATCAGAATAAAACCATGAAGGTAAGTTCTGGTACCCAGAAGGAGCAGCAAGAACAAAAAATAAAAATGTAATGAGCCTCACACTGGGTCACATTTTTTTACTTCCTGCAGTTGCCTAAGTCCTACTAGCTTTCTGGAATGTAGGTGTCAATTGAAAAGAAAAGGACTACTTCTTTCTTCGGTTGTTTTTATGGTTTTAGAAAGGAGTTGGAAACATCTGTAGCTCTTTATCCAATGATTCACACACTAATCTTGTCAATCAGATAAATGTCTGCACATGTATTGCCTCTCTGTATATACACAGATCTTCTTTCCCTGCCATTTCATGACTCCCCCAGCAGGATGGGACACTGCAAGAATCATTAAAAAGAAAAACAAAACAAAATGAGCCACCCACTTACAGGTTGTATAATACGCTATATGAGCCTATGGGCATGTAATAAGGGTATGTAATACAGTACCTCTTTATGCCTTTCAGCGGTATAATCTGACCAATTATGTGGCTGGAGTTTTGTGCTGAGTCCCTCATTACAGTATTGACTGCTTTAAATGGTGACCGCCGAAACCAGTCTTGTTTGCTGTGTTACAGTTAAGCCTCCTCCGTATCTGTGCAAAGTTCTCTGTTCTCTTCTGAGGTATTTTGCATGACAAGTGAATCCTTGGAAGAAAAACTGGAGCTATTTTCATCTCCTTTACAAAGCTGTGAAAAGCAGTAGGAAAAAAAAAAGAAACCGGTCTTTCATGTTTTATTGATATCTACATTCCAGCTAACTGTCAAGAAATTCACATCTGCAGTAAGTACTTTACAAGCTCTTGAGTTCTGCTCCATGAGATGGGATGTGATGGATCGCTATTCCATGCAACAGACATTTAATCCAGAGCAGTGTGCAAAACATCTGCTTTATGCCACCAACTCATTAACACCTTAAACTTCAGTAAAAAAAGCCTCAAAACCTCCAAGGACCCATTGAAAGCCCTGGAGATGAAGAGCAAGCGTTCCATGAGGTGGTGTCAAAAGAACTGCCAGGAGGACATCCAGGTGAGTCCAACAACTGCACAATGCTAGAGCAATAGAGGGTGATGGTTCTGACAATTAAGTGAAGTTCCTCTAGTGATACAATGCACATTTAAATTAGTGGGTACTAAGAGTACTGAAGGCTTCACTAGAAGTGGCTCTGATCCATTCAGACTTCAGAAACAATGGATTGAGATGACAATTTCATAAGACCAAGACTAAAGTGTCGTGGTCTGGTAATTTGCAATAGTAGTTTTGACTGACAAATAGTCAATATAATGTCTCCAATTAAAAAAAGGGTGGAGGGACATGACTGGAGCAATTATACCTTGCTATTTAAACCCTTGATACCTGCCTGAGGGTTTTTTAAAGGTCAGAGTTAGCAATGACATGGAAAAGGTCAGTGGCAGTGGGCTAGAAAACAACTGTGTCTCAAAGGTAAATTAGGTGAGACAAAATTACCAATATTTTGGTAATTTATTTATTATGTAAGGGTAGATTAATTGCTCCAGATTAGATTAAGTATTTGAGATAGTGACCCATGTAAAAGATTAAATTGGTACTATGAAGATTCAGAAAACAATGTTAAAAGACTCTAACTGAAATGAGGGGTGCATGGATTATAATGTAAGAATTATTACGGTAGGGAGATAAGGTAGAAAGCTGTTCCTCAGGAGCAATTTTAGGTTGTATCTGGTTTCAACAGTGATTTTGCACATGGAAAAAAGCACATGGTCTTGAAATTCTTTGATAACACACATTAGGAGCTATCACCAATATAGAGAGGAACATGATATTTTTCAGAAAGAATAGAATGACCTTGAGAACTGCTATAATAGATAGGAGTTGAAACTCACTAGGAAAGAAAGGGACAATCATGTATTTAGAATCTAATAGCAAGTAGCTCTAAGAACTCAGCAGTTGGAAATAGCTGAAAAAGATCATAACCCACAGGTATTACCATTGGTGACAGTAAGTTACAAATTTGATATAGCTGTTTAAGAAAAGAAAGGCAAAAATGTTCATTGAGGTATATTCTGCATTATTCTACCACAGAAGAAAATCTTCATATTTTCATAACTTCAGTGAGTCATGATCAAGAATAATAAGTCTTTTTTTAGAAAAGAGTTGAGGGAAGCTAGAGAACCTAGTAGACGAGAAAATAATATACTAACATTTATATGCTTAGAACAAGGATTGGAAGGCTGAGGGAGAGAGGGATCCAATTGCTCCCTACACATCCTGGGATGGAAACAGTAGCAACCATCAGGAAGAGAAGAAAGCTATTCAAGTTAAGAAAGTGTTTAAGTATAAGCATATGAATGAATGTCTATAAACTCAAGTGAAAACTGGCTGGAAATTACAAGATGTTTGTATTAAAGCACAGAAAAGGTGTCAAAAAGGTTCTAAGCAGACAAAAACTGAGCTACTCCTCATGTAGGCTATGTCCTGGTTATGAATTGGGCTCTATGCTCCTTTTGCTGTGCCAGCATCTAACTGGGCACAAGGAGCCGGTCAGCAGGTCTGTGCTGTTTTCTCTCCGTGTGCTTACGTTTCTCTATTGTGTCACTCCAAATGTTATTAGTGACATTGTGACTTGACAACATAGGGAGAGAAATATAAGAAATACAAGAGTTGGCATTTCATAGGAAAAATACTTCTGAATCTTGCCCAGGGTCTGCTTCACCTATCTATTCACATAACAATAGTCAGTCAGAAAATAAAGTGCTCCAAATCTGAGTGTAGGTAGATAAGTCTGATGATGGCTTTTTGGACACTGTATGTCTGTCGGCTGGAACAATCTGTCACATTCTTGCTGGGATAGGATTCAGTACAGATTTCCTAGACAATCTTATGTCAAAATATATCTATCATGATCAATTGCTAAGCACAGCTCATGCTTTTAAAAATTCAGACAGATGAATGAAAATATTTAACAGTACTGAAAGCAAAAAAGATATCTCTAGTTCACTGAATTCATTAAAAGTATGCAGAGTTCAGCAATGACACTTTAATACAGCTCAACCTCTTAAGTGTTGCTTATCTTTTATCTTGGGCAAAGACTGACTTGAGGCTTTGCAGCTCAACATCCCAAAGGGAGACAGAGACCTGCAATAGAGTCGTTGCAAGAAAATAAGAGACTGAAGTCAAAACACAAGACCTCTTAGCTCCTCTCTCATTTCAAACTCTTCACTGAGGTTGCTGAATCCTGTGAATTGTGTTCATCAGTGTATGAAGGTCTGTGTGTTGTATGACTGTGCCAGTTGGTCATGAACCATTCAGCTAGGCTGTGGAGCTCCTAAAGTTCAGCAATAAAACACACACCATTTTGCAGTTACTGGACTAGTATGTAATGTCTGAGTCTTAGCACTTAGGTAACGATTAGGTAATAATTAGGTAAATAAATTGCCACTTGGCATCTTCCTGTCTTTATTTAAAAAAAAAAAAAATTTCCAGAAGTCACAGATTCACCCCTTTCAGGGGGGGACTGGATATAAACTACATGCTTTGTTACACTGCACCTACATTCCCACTCTCCATTCAATGCTATCAACCAAAAGGGGAAAAAAAGCCAAAACATCAATCAAACAAATTTTCCCACCCCCGCAAAAGAAAGCTTCAATATCCAAAACCTATGAGTCAAAGCTCAGCGATATGTTCAGTATGTTGTTAGTTGATTTGGAATGGCCTTCCATATGAAGTGTGTTCCAAAATATTTTACAAAATTAAAAGCAGCACAAAAGCATAATCCAAAGTGTTTTGGCTAAAAAAAGAAGCCTTCTGTTTTCCTTAAAACTGAGGCCAAACAATTTTAATTTCTAGCTTCTTAATGAATGTTAAATACAGTTTAGGACTGAGTTTCTCATCAAACAAATATTGCAACATTTGTAGATTTTTAGTTTAGTCCATTGTTTTATCTTTAATTTGAGCATCCTTAGTATGAGAGCAGTTTAATTCCAAGTCTTTATAGATTATGCCATCTGTTAATGGAAATCTGTATTTCAGAGCTATGCAGAGCATGGTTGATAATTTTGTCATTTTACTATAGCTTGGTCAATTTTTTACTTATTTGTGCTGTATTGGTGCCTAAAGACTCTGTGATCATAAAATAAGAATTTCATTTTATGACAAAATAGAGGTCTTAAAAATTGTTTTCATTACACCTCAGCATAGACTGAGAAGCTTTTGCAATTTTTCATGACAAAAGAAAGAGACTAGCAGTCTGGGGTATGAGATTCAAATTCATCTGTTTGTTCTGATTCTGTCTGGAGACCAGAACTTGCATTAGGACCTAGGTAAAGCACCTAAGCACTAAAGCTTGTGCTCACCCCCTGCTTATCAGCTGGGTTGATTGATTCCATTATTACCATCCACAGTAGTGTAAATGCCTACACCTCAATAGTTACCTTCCACTAAATGCAGATTTAGAAACTTGATACAGCTGCCCTCTATTAAAAGTCCACTGTAGTTTGAGATGACTTCTGCCCTGGAAGTGCTCATTTTCTCCACAGACTGCAAAAGAAGCATAAGATGATAGATGAGAGGAAGACGTCTGTGCTGTATGTATTTGAAATTGATCGAAAAAGTGGGAAAATATTATTTATCAGAAGTCAGGTGTTTGTGTTCACTGCACAGAGATGTTGGTTGGATGGAAATTTAAAGTTTTTATTTTATACAAGGATGTTCATTCTATAAAGGCTGAGGCTGTATGGTTTGAAAGTTCAGAGCTAGCTTCTTAGCAGGTCTAACTCAGCACAACCTTGTTGTTTTTCTTAGGCCTATAGCAAATTTTGTTGGCTGAGATCTGGCATATATCTGAAACACAAGTGTTATTTTCAAACCATAATCAGGGAGATGGTCCCTGTTAAAAATGCTTATACTACATGGTAAATATCTGCTGTCCTACCAAAGAGAGACACCACAGCTGTGAAAACTTTCCATGAGAACTGCTATTTCCACTTTCTCTCTTCTTTAAAACTAAGCTACTATAGATGAAATACTTCAGTCATGCAAAAATACTCTTATTTTCTAAACAATTTAACTGTTGACTGTTGCATGTTATTCTGACAGAAACTATAAATTGTGTACTACTATTTTATAGGATCAAAATGTACTGATTATCTCAGGTTTGTGCTTGGCTCAGGTGTGGTGGATGGAAGCTTCCCCATCCAGAGCCACCTGGAAACTTACAGCCTAAATATTTTCATGTGGCCAATGGACAAACTTGTATGTCCTAGGACTGCTGAGCAAGAGCTATCCTGGTAGCATGAACCTCTTAGGTATTGAGGAGTTGAAGTGCTATGTCTGTATGCTCCTACCTTCACCTTGCTCCGATTTCCATTACACTTCATGGTATGTTAAAGTTTAACACAGACAATAGATTTTTGGTGAAGAAATAAGTGTTGAAGAAACAGAGCAGAAATTGAAGAAATGGACCTCTTGCAAAAGTATTGGGGTTTGGTTGGGTCTTTTTGCAGTATAGTGAAGGCAGATGGGAGATTGCTTTGTATGCTGACTATTCCTGGTATTGGGCAGTTATTCAAGGGAGGGTTCTGCTACTAAATGTGGCTTCTGAGAAAGTGCTGCATTTGGTTATAGGAGATTAAGATCTCGTCTAAGATCTTACATAGTGATTGAACTGTCATGATCAGTTATGTGGCTAAAATAATATACTGACCAGTTTTCTCAGCCCAGTACAAATTGTAGCATTGCCAAAATAATATTTCCCATACAAATCACAGAATGGTAGGGGTTGGAATGGACCTTTGGAGATCATCTAGTCCAACAGCTCTGCTAAAGCAGGTTCACCTAGAGCAAGTTGCACAGGATCACATCTCCAAAGGAGACTCCACAGCCTCTCTGGGCAGCCTGTTCCAGTGCTCTGCCACCCTCACAGTAAGGAGGTTAGTCCTTATGTTCAGATGGAACTTCCTTTGTTCCAGTTTGTGTCCATTGTCCTGCATCCTATCTCTGGGCACCACTGGAAGGAGAATGGCCCCATCCTCTTGATACCTGCCCTTTAGATATTTATAAGCATTGATTAGAGCCCCTCTCAGCCTTCTCTTCAGGCTAAACAGCCCCAGGGCTCTAAGCCATTCCTCATAAGAGAGATGCTCCAGTCCCCTAATCATCTTTGTAGCCCTCCATTGGACTTTCTCCAGTATTTCCTTGTCTCTCTTGAACTGAAGAGCCCAGAACTGGACACAGTACTCCAGATGTGACCTCACAAAGGCAGAGTAGAGGGAGAGGAGAACCTCCCTCAACACTCTTCTTAAAGCACACAAAATTACATATAAAGAAAATGCTTACATTCCTAATCACACATCTCCCTGTCCACTGAAGAATTTATATCAATCTTCTGACTGTCCCTACAACTCCCACCAGCTTCCTAAGCCAGATTTCCTAGCCTTGTGTCCCTGGCTTCCTCTACCCTCTCCCAAAATCACAGAGCTAAAGAATCTGTGCTGATGACAACACTGCTTGAATTGGAATTGGCTGGATGGTCACATGCAGGGAGTAGTGGTCAACGGCTCTATGTCCAGGTGGAAAATGGTGACAAGTGGTGTCCCTCAGGGTTTCGTACTGGGACCAGTGTTGTTTAATACCTTCATTAATGATGTTGACAGTGGCATTGAGTGCACCCTCAATAAGTTTGCTGATGACACCAAGCTGGATGGTGCAGCTGATATGCCAGAGGAACGAGATGCCATCCAGAGGGACTTGGATAGACTGGAGAGATGGGCCCAGGTGAACCTCATGAGATTCAACAAGGCCAAGTGCAGGGTCCTGCACCTGGGCTGGGGCAACCAGCATTATCAACATAGGCTGGCAGAGGACATGCTAGAGAGCAGCCCTGTGGAAAAAGACTTGAGGGTACTAGTGGATGAAAAGCTGGACATGAGCCACCAATGTGCAATTGCAGCCCAGAAGGCCAATCACATCCTAGGCTGCATTAAAAGAAGTGTGGCCAGCAGATCAAGAGAGTTGATTCTGCCCCTCTACTCTGCCCTGGTGAGTCCTCATCTGGAATACTGCATCCAGTTCTGGAGCCCCAGCACAAGAAGGATGTGGACCTGTTGGAGTGTGTCCAGAGGAGAGCCATGAAAACTATTAGAGGGCTGGAGCACCTGTCCTTTGAAGACAGGCTGAGAGAGTTGGGGCTGTTCAGCCTGGAGAAGAGAAGGCTCTGGAGGGACCTTATAGTGACCTTCCAATACATGAAAGGGGCCTATAGGAAGGTGGGGGGAGGATCTGTTCACAAGGGTTTGTAGGCATAGGATGAGGGGTAATTGTTTTAAGCTAGAAAAGGGTAGATTTAGGTTGGACAATAGGAAAAAGTTCTTCAAGGGTGGTTGATCACTGGAACAGGTTGCCCAGGAAGGTGGTGGAGGCCCCATCCCTGGAGTCATTCAAGGTCAGGCTTGATGGGGTTTTGAGCAACATGACCTAGTTAGAGATGTCCCTGCTTATTGTAGGGGCGTTGGACTGAATGAGCTTTAGGGGTCAGACAAACTTGTTCCTTTGTATGTTGTGTGCTCTGTACCCCTAACCATATGGCCCTACACTGAACTCCTTCTAGTGTGTCCGTATTTCTCTTAAATAGCAGGGACCCAAACTGGATGCAGTATTCTAGGTATGGTCACAAAAATGCCAAATAAAGTAGAAAAATCACTTCCTCTACTAGATATTCTCTTGTCAATAGCTGGCCCTTGTTGTTGTAATGGTACACTGATGACTCGTGTAATTTGGCATCCTCTGGGACCCCAAGTACTTCCGCAAAGATCCTTTCTAGTAAATTTGCTCCCAACGTTTAATGGTTCAGGAGGTATTATATCGTCATGTATGCATGACTTCTTTGCATTTGGTTTTGCTGAACTTTGCAAGGTACCTGTCCCCCTTCTGACCATTTCTCTCATCTCTCAAAATCTTTCTGTGGGACGGCCTTGCTCACCAGCTTATCAGTCACTGCCCCTTCTTCCACCCTTCAAGGTTCAGGAGATTCTTTAAGTGCAATTATCCATGTCACTGATGAAGGTGATAAACCTTATTGGTTTAAGTATTGACCCCCAAGGAACACCACTCCTAACAAGTTATTGGTTAGATTTTTCAAACAGTAACTTAGGGCATGGCTGTCCAGACAGTTTTTCACCTACCTTGTAGTCTGCCTCCGAACTCTATCACTGGGCTAGGAGATCTGCAAGGCATGAAGGCAAATCATACAAAATGGTCATAAAATACCTCAAGGTTTTCCATATCTTTTGTCAGGTTTGTGTGTCCTTTGTCACTTTCAGGAGCGGCCCAACTTTTTCCCTGATCTTTTTGGTTTGTTTTTTTTTTTTTCTGATGTACTTACAGAAACATTTCATGTTGTCCTTCACATTTTTTTCTAGTTTCAACTCCTACTTTGGCCTTCCTGATTTCACCCCCTCATGCTCACTCTTTGTAATCCAGGGAAATCCAGCCCTGCTTCCAGATCCTTTTCAGATGTTTTTTTTTCTTTTTATCCTTTTATTCTTTTTTATTTTTTCCCTCAGCTGAAGATTAGTTAGTGTGCATCATGCAAACAGCTGGTGGAAATCTGTTTTCACACTCTGGAAATCACTGGCTAGTGTGTCCCCCCAAACTGAGATGACACTCCCTT
Source organism: Coracias cyanogaster (assembly GCA_033124195.1). Taxonomy (NCBI): domain Eukaryota; kingdom Metazoa; phylum Chordata; class Aves; order Coraciiformes; family Coraciidae; genus Coracias; species Coracias cyanogaster. Next base: position 190,976 of record JAVSBS010009496.1, read on the forward strand.
TGTCCTCTCTACTCCTGTTTTGGAAACTCTGGTAGGTTTTTGTTTGTTTAATTTGTTTTTTTTTTTAATATTACTTCCCTGGGAAGAAACCATGTCAGAAATGTGTAGAAACATTAATGAACCTGTCGCCAGACTTTGGGAATACATCTGTGTCAACATATAAAGATTTTGTCTATGTTGACATAATGTATACAACTAAAATGTATTAGAATAAGATTTCTCTAATTAGTAGCATGACTCTAGGAAGAGTTACCATCATTTAATTGTGAGATTTTATTAGTATATAAAATGATTGCTTTTAAAGGTTTAGTCTGGAGTTCATTTCAAAGTGGGTGCTGGAAGGTGCTTCACATAGTGCTGCATGTCACAATCATGCTAAGAAATAAAAGTACGCAATAGTGAGCAGCATGAATCTGAGACTATAGTTAGTATGTCACTAATGTGGCCATTAAGTTTTCATGTTAAGATTTATTATGCTGCCATTACAGCACTTTTATTTTTGATGTATCAAACCACTACTACATTACATATTTGTTGACATCTCATCCGTTTTAGGAAGGCAAATGATTACAAGTTACCAAGGAAACTAATAAGCAGCATGCAAGGAATGGGCTGCACAATTCATTTTGCTAGATAGCAAGTCACTGCTGTTTTAATTTCAATTAAATTACACCTACTTCTCATGTTGATAACATAAAAACAAACCATGTACCATTTCAAGAAGAATTCACATAGCCATATTCATTTAGTAGATGAAAATTAGCATTGTTTTGTAGTTTATACAGATGGAAGATATAGAGGGGTGTAATTTGTTGAAGGTTTTGTGCACTCTATATATGAAGTGCTGTATTTTATGAGTTTGTAGAAAACCTGTTTTACTAAGGCCACAAGACTATGTGACCACAGATCTTAGCATCAGAAAGAATTTTTAAAACCAGGATATTTAAATCTGTTCTCTTACTTTGCCTGTGCAGTTTAATAAAAAAGCTCTCATTTGGAGTTGGTGTTCTTGTGCCTTTGCGGAAAGAGAAGTTTACAATAATGCAGATCAATGGGGTTGAAAGTGATTTAGGCTGAAGACTCAGATAAAACAGATCAGGCCCCTCACCTCCTGAGTAAACTGATGGCACAATGTCAGGAGTGAAAAGTAAAGTAGTCTAATATTTTTGAAAGCAAGATCCTCAGGGGGCTTTTGAAGCCATAATAGCTCTTGTTAGGAATTGTTGTGGGTACTTACTGTGGAGGGAAAAATTAGGGACTGTCTGTAGTCCTAAAGATCATTTGTTCAGGGGACTGACCTTTGGGCAAAAGATGATTTAAAGTAATGTTGCATATTCTTTGTTATTGTTTTCTGTCCTGTTTCCCTGAGCCTGACATATTCTGGATTATTTGGTTTATTGAGTTGTACTACATCCTCCAATGTATATGGCTTCCACTCTCCATAAGTCCACCAAAATATCTGCAAGGCAGCTGGAGAATAAAGTAAATGCTACTGCTGCCTACGCGCCACTTAAATTGACTATCAGTGGGCACAGTAGGCTGGGAGGGCATGCTTATCTGAGTCCTAAGGAAGACAGGAAGTTCAGCAGGACATGCCTATAGCTGATGGAGAGAAAAGTGGAAAAAAAGCCAGGGATTTGAAGAGATAATATTGTGGGGCATTGCTACCATGACAATTTGTTAGATGGATTTTTTTTTTTTCTCACTTGTTGAATTTGCTGTCAGTGAGAGTAGGACTGCCTTGACTGTAACATTTGCTCGTTACAGGTTATGCAGGACAGATACATGTCTGCTATAACTAAGACCAGACTATCCCACATTGTTTTCTTTGTGTATGCCTTTCTTAACTTCTCATATTAGTGAGGCTAAAATGAAATTAAACATGAGTGCTACTTAATACTAATAACCTTCAAAAACATCATATTAGCTGGGTAGCATATCTTAATGCCTGTGGTTGGAATGTCAGACAAGATGGTCTGACTGTCCCTTTAGCTTTAAAGTCCCTGAAACCACAGGAGATGTGAGGGGATCTGCCGGAAGCCTTTTTAACCTTTTTCTCCATTTGGATAGCATTTCTCCAAAAGTATTTTTGGCAGTGGAGACGGAGGGGTTAACCAGTTCTACAATGAAATCCAATAATTGCCTGTGGCAATATTAGATCAACAAGCTGTATAAACTCCTGGTGGAAACAACACATTATCCACCTTTTATCAGCAGCTGTTGAATTTTCAGTATAATAATTGTTGATAGAAATACATCATGGTAATTCAGAGTACTTCTTTCATTTAATGCTGTGGTTCCTCCCCTACCCTGAGTCTTTCTGGTGGTAATGCTGATATGAATTCTTGGTAATCACACCGCAAGCAGCAAATTGTAACAAGCAAGTGCATCCTGTGAGCCCCTGTCCAGGCAAGGGACCCAAACTATGGACCTGAAGATGCATGTAGGGAGCCATGGAGCCACTGTAAACGTAGTTTTGCAAGCCAAAGCAGTAACTAAAAGGCAGATTAACACTGAAATGTTACCTTTGGAACAAGAATGTTGGAAAAAAAATACTTTGACAGGTTCCAAAATTTATTTTTATGTATAAGTATATAAATTTATATGCAAACAGGTTCCAAAATCATATTTGTGTTTGTGGAAAATTTGCTGCAAATGTCTTGTGCTGGTATGAGTAAGGCAGCATGCATGAGTAGTGGGGAATACTTGGATAAGCAATGGATGAAGGGGTGTGGGGGTCCACAGCTGGACTGGGGACTCAGAGGTGAGGACGATGGACATTGACCTTGAGCAGATAACCATGTACCCTTGAAGAGGCTGGGAAGTCCAGAGGCTGGAAAGTCTCAAGGAGAGAAGGAAGTGATAAGAGACTGAATGAGTACATACCACAGAGCAGAAACCTGGTAAGAGATCAGCAGACAAGGTAGGAGCCCCAGCAGGAGACCCAGCCAATTAGCATGTAAAGAGAGGCGTATGGACAGAGCATTGAGCAAATTTTTTTAGCAGCTTTCTGATGAACAGCATGGATAGATAAGAAAGGATATAAGGAGGCTTGTAAAAACAGTAAAGGCTGCTTATTAGCTTTGGCTTATAACTTTTTGTATGTCGTGTCCATCTCAACAACGACAAAGGGGTAAGAAGGTATAGGAAAGAAAAAGGTAGGAATGGTATGTAGAAAACCAGACTAATCCAATTCTTTCTTGGTTTTATGAACTCCAGTTCCACCTTGCCGAGCTATATGATGAAAGTAATGTTTAAATTGATCCTGTCTATAGTCCTTATGTCCCACAGGTTTTATTTGAATATCTGGGGCTGGTTTTGCAAAAGACCTCAGCGTTTCATGGGAAATAGTGGGAAGAAAGCTTCATGGGTGCTTTTTATAGTTTACCTCAACCAAAAGGTGTAAACCTGCTGCAAATTAGCTGCACAGAAAAATTAGAAAATCACTTTGTGAAGTGAGTATTAGATACAACAGTAAATATTTTTCTGGGGTATAGAAGCACGAAACCTTTGTTTTATTTTGCCTTGTTTGCAAAGTCTGAAAACTTAGATATATGATGAGATTACTTTTCAAATATTCTATCTAGAAGGCAGATATAACTACACTTATCAGTTTGGTGTGCTAGTTAATAAAGTATGGAAATGGACTAGTAATGTGATAGTAATGCATGATTTACAAGGATGGGATAAGTGTTAAATGCAGAAAAGTATTTCCTGAAGAGTAAAATGCATCATCATAAATGACAAATTGTGGCAACAAATACAACTTGTTGAGTGTTTCAGGAATTAAAAATGAAGTTGACATGAACGAGACCATGAGCAAAAAAAATAATTCCATAGCATCTTGTAAAAAGTAACCGAGATTAAATTTATGACAGATAGTGTAATCAGAAAACAATTATTAAAGGACAAAATGGAAATACGTTCTCTAAAAGTATTAATCAAATACAACAGTTACAGGGTGATTTTAGGCCAGTCAATCAAACGTTAGACAAAGGAAGAAAGTGGCGTGAAGTTTAAATTCAAATTAAGGAATTAAATTATATAGTAACTAAGACAACTATTTCTGGATTTGTATAAGTAGAAGCCAGTCCATAATTTTCCTCTGTGGAATAAAGATGAGAATTTCAAAGGATTTCTCCTGGCTAAATGCATTTTACATAAATGCATAATGCAAAAGTAGAAGCTGCAGGGAGACACATTCCAGCTATATACAAAGTTAAAATTATGTGATATTTAAAGTATAGCTTAGAATATGCATATATGGAACATCGGTTGTTTATTTCTTGGACTCAGATCAACAACAAATTGCTTTCATGGCAGCTGCTTTCACAGATATGCCTTAAGGGTCAAGAGGGTTGGGCCTGGGGAAGGGGTCTACCCTAGTGGAGATCAGCTGTTCTGTAGTTGTTAAAAACACAAGCCAGGCAATTAAATGCAGTAGGAAAAAAACCCACCAAAACCCAAACCAACAACCAAAAAATTCCAAGATCCCCAAAACATACAGGGGCAACTAAATGGAAATTGTGATCAGAGGCAGGAAACTCTTCAGTATGCAAAGAGAAAGGAATCATTAAGATCTTGCATTAAGTGGCCAGATTGGACAGTACTTGGAGCTGAAACCGTGTGAGCTTTCACATGAATTTCTACTGTACTTTCAGAACAGTGATAAGGGCATGCTGAGGAGAATAAATGAAATATTCATATTTTTCTAATGAGCATCAAGGGTCCCTCTATTTTCTGTTTGATATTATTCTGTCCAGGCTACTTGAAATTAAATCACAGGTGGGAAAGCCACAGGGAAAAACACAATGGTGATGATAAGGTGATATCAGAGACTGGCAGAAGCCTGTGGGGAAACAGCAGGGAAGCTATGGACTGGAAAACTAGATAGTAGCAGCAGACCGTGTTTACTCATGGATGGATGTTTACTTGTCCTAGAATGGAGCATAGAATCAAAAGGATTCTAAAATTTCTAGTCTAGGGGAAGGCCTGAGGGGATTTTAGTAATTGCTGGGGTGGTGCTGAGAGATGACACAATTGGAGATGCTAAATGATGATGAAGAAGAAATGGCAGAAAGGCAGTCTGCTTCTCATTCATGAAGTACAGGCAACTTCTCACAGAAAACATTAATACTTAGGGAAATAAATATTACTTTAGACACTTAGGGATAATGTTTAAAAGGTGTAGCTATACTGAAATAGAAAATTCCCTGGTGGCCTCACAGAGCCACCTTTGAGTCAACAGAGTTGTAAGAAGTACTTTAGGCTCCTGAAACAGAACCCATCCTGCACAAGGCTTTGCATTTGCCTCAGACATGGAAGGGAAAAACCAAAGGGCTTCTAAAGCCAAGGAGGTAAAGCTCTCAGCCCACTGCTCTAGGCATGGGATTGTTGCATAAGCCCGCTATTACTTCTCTGAATGTACAAGAGAAGAGACCCATGAAAATGTTTATTAAACAACAATATATGTGCTAAGATTATTTTAGGCAAGGTAAAGGAGGGTGATCTGCTCTGTGATTCTGCATTACTTAAGTGCACTGGGACAGTTTCTACACTGATTCAGTATAGGTGTGGGATATTTATTAGAGACTGGGCTGCTCTTGAGGAGTCACTAACCTGCCTAGACAAACAAACTCTCTTTATGGCTTTAGCCCTTTAAATATAACCCTTGCTGGACACCTTCTACTTTTGGAACATGTAATAAGGAATCACAAAGGAGCCTTGACCAGCCATTTTGCATTTACTTTCAATGGAGGGAGCACCCTATGAGCCTCCTCCAAGCCTGGTTAATGAAAAACAGTATGTGAGGTGGAGTTTTGCAGTCTGAACTGGGAATGGCAAGATCACATTGCATGCAGAAGTCAAAGTTTCAACCCCCACCTCCCCAACCCCCATTAAGGCAGATTTAACAGCCTCAGTAATACAAATAACTGTTACGCTACAGCTGAACTAAATTAGGAGAAAACGGAAGAAAAATATTTTGTTGGATGGCACAGGAAACTAAGAATAAACCCAAAACCTATTTTCAATAAATACTAGGCAATAGCTATAGTCTGCCACTCTGACTGGGAAGAAAAGAGTAGAATGAAACTTGAAAAGCACTTTGGTAGGCGCTATAAGGGTAGACCCAACCAGATTTTTAATAATCTTCCCTAATTAGACTGCTAGCAAGCAAGAAACACTTGCATAATTAAAAACCTGTATTGAAACAATGATCCTACAGAGCATCAACTGCTGTTCTGTAGTACGACTAGAATGAAATCCCTCAAGAAATAGTATCCTGTCATAAAGTTATCCTTTATTTTCCTGAAACTGTGCTAGTTGCACCTGCTGTCTTAGAGGGTCAAGTCTTGCAGTCAAATTCATTGACATGTATTTGAGTGGCAAACTATTTTTAAATAATGAAAGACTGGAGATAAATCACTATCATTAGTGCAGAAAGCAAGGCCTGGTGTGGGACCATGTACTTGATCCACGCTCCGTACAAAGTTAATAATATCTCTTAAACTTTTCTGTATTCAGCTTCATTAATCTAGACAAGGTCTAGATACAGCAGTGACAGAATTAGTAATTTGAATTCACATCCCTGCAACTGAAGGAAAAGGATCAGTGCACTAGCTGGCTCTCATTCACACTTGAAGAAATGTATTCTTTTAAAAATATACTTTGCCTTGAATCTCAATGCTTGTAAAAGGCTGAGATATACAGATTGAGACACTGACCTTTCCTTTTCCTCCTTAGGTGAAATAGAACACAAGCAATGTCTATGCAACCATCCAGAGACAAGAAAAAAAAAAAAGGTAAAGCATACAAGTATTTCAGTGATGTAAGGATAAAAGTTGGTCTTCCAATATGCTGAGAGGAGAAGAGGTTATGTTTGGGACTTCGGTCAAAGCACCCTTCTAGTTTTTTAATAGACCCTGAATTACTCTTTTTGACAAAGCAATTAAAATATGAAAAGCAGAGGAAGTCACCCAGTACATACTGAAATTCATAGAGAATGGAAGGCACTTTGACCCTGTCAGTATGATTGAGAACTGAACAAAAATCCTCCCAAAAGGACCTGCAGCAGAAAGGATTGCAGAGTTCAAAAGTGTGTTTAATGAGGCACTTCCAGTACAGAGCAGCACGAGTCCAGTGTTTGGACTTCAAGTTGCAATTGCAGTGCTGGCAGCATGAATAAAACCCTGGGTCATCCCTCTAAGCTTGCTTCTCTACCCATGATACCAATGATGCCTTTCTCTGTTCCACTTAATCTTGCACTAAGGGACCAAGAAAGGCCTCTGGCCTCTTGACTTAAGTATTTAAGTGACAAGTTTGCACCTCGTTAGCCTGCAGATCTGCCTTGCGTCTTCTGCCTAGTGCTAGAAGGGTAAACTATTGTAAGAGGGCTGAGTGGTAAGAAATCGCAACCCGGGTGTGTTTTACTAGATTATTGCTATCTCTGTCTTTACTGGGTTTATGTTTGGCTATGACAGTATGCATTAAGTGTTATCTGAAAATATTTCCTGGACCAAGCCTCTGGAATACTAAGCAGATGAACAACCAGGTTCTGGATTCTGATTAAGCTTGTGAGGAGTGGGAAACTGCAAACTGCTTGGAAAGAGGCTGCACACAACCAGAATCAGAGTTCTGGCTCTGGAAAGCCTCTAGAGCAGGTTGAGATGTCTCTGTGGGAAAAGGACAGTTGAATGCCAACGGTTTAGGGGATCACAGCACACAAGTTGGACAGCACATGTGAATTTTGCCTAAGTCCAGCTTGAGCATAGCTCATGTAGATGATCTAATAGCTTTTTAATAGACCTAGGCCTGTGTGCTGAATTATGACCTTCTCGGTTATAATTGGTTATGACCAGCCAAGTTCTTCCAGTGCTTATTCACATGGTGCCTTTAAGACCTGAGAACATATGGTGTTACAATGACATTCATGAGAATTATGCATGCATATTGATGGAGGTTTTTATCACCAAAAGTGCATATATGTATAAAATGTGCTCTCACTGGCCCCGTAAATAACAGTACACAGCATGTACTAGCAGACTAATAGAGAAAGGTTGTCACACTCATTTTTGGAAGCAGCAAAGCATTCAGCATATAAGATGTTGTTAATTACTTTGTTTGTTTTAAATATGTTGTAATATATAAAGCTCCTGCAATTTCCTTTCTCTTGCACTCTTTTTGCATATCTGTGCTGAGGGCAGCTGTCCAGGAGCATCATGGCAGACTGCTTTACCAGAGGAGGGAAGTGGGGTCCAAGCACAATCATGCAGCTGCAGGGCAAGGGCCCAATCCTGCAGGCTTGGGAGTGGCCTCCAGGCTCAGTTGAGAGCCCACATTGCAGTGGGTCTGAGGCTAGGCTGGGAAACTGGTCTGTGGGTGAAGGACCAAGTCTAGACTGCCATGTTGTAGTCCACATGAGATGCTGCTGCACCACAGCTCAGGCAGGGACTGAGGGAGCGTGAGAGCCTTCACTTACAAGTCGTCCATGAGAAAATCATAGGGGACATCCTTTGCTGGGGCTGCTTCTAGCTTTCCTCGTTTACAGCTTCCTTTAAGTCCTCCAGCTGTGCGGTTTGGGCACTGGCACCAAGCCCAGGCATCTGAAGCTGTGGTGTAGGGAATGACTGGTGTCCTGCTCACCTCCCCACTGCCGTAAAAGCAGATGGGAGGTTCCTGCTTGCACATGTTATTTTTATTCACATGAGGGAAGATCTCTGCCCCACAACTCTTTGCAAACTGCAGAAGCGTAATTTGTTGGATTTTCTTCCCCCCCCACCACCCTTTTTTTTTTGGTAGAGTGAAAAGTATGCCTCCTCTGCTGCTGTCGAGCACAATCAGTGCTTCAGGAGGAAATGCAGTCTTGGCATGTCTGATTGCACACGCAGGACAGGTTACACAACTTGACAGTTATAAGCAAATGATAGATAAGTTAGACCGGGAACAGCTAACTTCAGAACTCTCAAAGTGCCTGCCAAGTGCTAAATGGCCAGAACCACCCAGTTATAGAATCCCAGAATCATAAAATGATTTGGGTCAAAAGGGACCTTAAAGAGCACCTAGTTCAAATCCCTCTGCCATAGGGGGGTTGCTTGCCCTACCTTCTACTAGATCAGGTTGCTCAAAGCCCCATCCAACCTGGCCTTGAACATTTCCAGGGAGGGGGCATCTACAACTTTTCTGGGCAACTTGTTCCCGTGCCTCACTATCCTTACAGTAAATAATTTCTTCCTAATATATGATCTAAATCTACCCTCTTTCAATTTGAAACTGTTACCCCTCATCCTATCATTACTCTTTATGTATGAGCACTGGTCACTATACAGATACCATGACCTCTGTCAGTCCCCTAGGCTCAGGGTGCTCAAGGTAAGTGCAAAAAAAGGAGGATGGCTCAGTGGTAGAGACCTCCAGGGTGGTACTTCCATCAGTCAACAGAATTGGACCTATCTTTGCTCTAATAGACTTCTTAGAGTTGTAGATATCTGTGGTAGTCTTGACAGTCAGCAAGAACATGTGCAGGTGAAGTTTTCAGACTATCCTGACAAGGTTTTTTCTGACAAATGATTCTCTCACGAGACTTTTGACATGTAATTGAAACCATCCTTACAGCATGTATACTGCACCCTGTTGTACTGTATCCTGGAGAGCAGGTTTGGAAAAAGAGACAGCTGATGGCAGAAGAGCAGACGTTATTCCCACAGCAGGTATAAAAGTTAATAAAAGAGAAGAAAAATCTGTATGACCAATGAGGTATAAGATCTTACGTTCTTTCATTAAAAAAGGAGGACAGGAGAATTCTGCTTAAATCGGTCACATGGAAGTACTCAGCTCAAAAAGGGAAAAAAGCTCTTTAAGCTACAGCTTAGGTTGAAAGTCTTTAGCATGTGAGCAAGAAAGGCTGTTTTTAATGGATTTTGAAAAGAATCCTGATTACTGAACAAAGGGTGTAACAAGCACTTATTTGAGAGGGGGATACTATGAGGCTATAAATGTGGTCATGAGTACTGTGTCTTGTCATGTCTGAGTGTTGCTATGCTGTACTCTAGGGGAATTAGACTGTACATCTGATTGTTGCAGAAGTATATGTTTAAGAGACTTTAGTTTGCATCAGTTAGAACTAGCCTGTGTTTTATTCAGCGCTTTAAGGCAGATAAAACCCAGACAGTGAGGCAGACCTCTGTCAGATCCTCTGAATGACTCAGAATAACCCTGGAGCTGGCCAAGGAGTGTATAAACATCTCCCTTTTCTACAAATTACTTCCTGAATAATGCATCTATCACAGTAATTCTTTCCTTGGGATTCTCCCCAAAACGAGAAAGCTTAACAGTTCATCTACCCTAGAAAGTTACAGAAATAAAACAATAACAGGAGGAAGAGGAATTTACTTGTGTTCCAAGTAGTTCCTAGTGTGGCTTAAATAAATTTTGTATAACAGGAAGGCGTTTCATGTGATACATGCATTAAATCCCTAGCATGGCTAAAACTCATTAAAGACACACAAGGGTGTTAATTCAGGGCATGTCATGGTGCCTGAATTAAAAAAAAAGCAGCACAGGGAGTAGTGGTAAACATACATCAGGAACCAATCTAGTCACATCTGAAATACCTGCCTTTTGCAATTCTTACTTGTTTGCAATCACTTGTTAGGCTGAGTCCTGCCCGTAGACTTTCTTCTGGGCTTCATCTAGCAACTCCTGTCTTCGTACACTTAGTCTGCAGTCAAACAGCTTCAAGACTTGTGCAAAAAGTCCTAGCAAGGCTGCAGATCCCCAGACTATTCTCTTTGAGCATTCCTTAGCATCTCAGTAGGACCTGCTGGCCTTTCTATTTTTTTTCCTAAAGTATGGTTTGTCATCTATTTACTTACTTACTGGTTAGCTTGTGAAGCTGAAAATCAGGATCTATTTTCTTCATCAAAAAAAAAAAAAAAAAAAGAGGCTTGGCCCAAGATATAACAGACCTGACCCTATAGATGTTCCCTTAATGTTTTGTTACTTCCGCATTTCTTACTGTTTCATAAAGGGAAATTAAGCCTCTGTGCTGCTTTTTTTTGCACGGTACCAGGTGTAGTGAAGTTAACTTTTTTTTTTTTGAGTCATTTGGTATGTGTTTTTTTTTTTCTGTTAGGACAGTTGTAGAAAAGGTGGGGAGAGAGCAGAGCACAGACCAGAGCTGAAAACTGAGAACAGAGTGCAGAAGTTGCAGACTTTCCTACTTTCCCACTGGGGGAACTGCGCTTCCCAAGTCTCAGGCATTCAGAGGGGAATTTTCTGGCTCTTTACAGCAAACGTAATGATGAATGATACAGTGCCATTTTTTTCCCCATTTCTCCTTCATCTACACTGCAAATGAAATCAGACTGTGCCTTTCTCTGAAATTGTTAAAACTGTATTAAAAAAGCCAGACAAGAAGTTCATAGAATTTAGAGGAAACCTATGTAAAACAAATGCAAGTGATTGCAAAGCATCAACCCAAACAAGAAAATAAAACTTCTCTAACTGCATCCTACAGCTCTGAACATCTTTTACTGGAAAATACAGGTTTAAAGAATACTATACTGTATGATACTGTGTCACATATTGCCTGGTTTAGTTCTATCTTCAGATATGCATCTGTGTCATTGTGAAATTCATTCTTTTCCAAAACTTCATGGGTTTTTTGCAAGCATTTGTTTTATTCTGTCAGAGAGATAACATGGTGGAAGTTATCCTGCTCTTTTGCATTTTACTGAACTCCATTAATAATACATGTCAAGCACAGCTCATATTGGTTCCATTCAAGAGAAGAATTCAAGAAAAGCTAGTGAAAAATTCTGCATCTGATCAAATGTTTGAGAATCTCTGAAAACAATTATTAAGAGTTGTAGTGAAATGTGTCAGTTCACTGAGGGATAATGGAAAATTATTCCTTTCAGCATGTCATGGGAAGGACCTTGGGTAACACTATAGAGCAAACTGATAGTCTAATCCCTGGATTTTCTAGTGGATTCTCATAGAATTTTTTTTTAATAAATATTAACTTTGTGTGTAACAGAAGTTATGTTCATAGCAATGAATCTGTAGTTTATATAATGGGAAATCAGTCTGAGGTCCTGCTCCGATATTTGGATGTTAAACTGAGCTGGTGAGAGCAGTGACCTTAAAAACTGTATGAAGTCTCAGTCAGAACATGACAAGCATCAGGTCTTTCCTCCCTAGCTGTAGCTAACTGGAGCAAGAGTGTTGCAAGAAGGAAGTGCTAAACAAAATGTGGCAAAATGATGAGCTTTTGATATTAAGATACACTTTTCTCTATATGTTGCCATTAGAGTGGTAGGAGAGGAAAGACAAGGTGTGGCAGTTTGGAAAGTAAGGCAGGAGCGGACTCTCCAGAATTAGATCCATGCTGAAAAGGCAAAACCCAACAATGCTGAAGAGAGCATGTGCTGGGGATGAAGTCCAGAAGAAATTATCTTACATATATATACAAAAAGATCGACAAAGAATTTGCATTCTCTGGCACAGTTTATGGAAGAAATAGAGAAAGTTGCACTGCACTCTGCAGCAGAGACTGATTACAGCGTGACAGCTTGTGGTATGTGAACTGTTTTCACATGGGCTTTATTCTCACAGATGCCCACCAGCAGAAGGATGAAAGAGGTGGTATCCCTGAAGCAATCTTTGTTAATGTCTCATCTCACAAATCATTCCAAAGCAAATCTGGGTGAGTAGGAAAAGAAGGTAGATTATTTCAGTACAAACTGCCATTAAAAGCTTTCTCAAGAAGGAATCATATAATAAAACAAATTAAAGGGTCACAGGAACTTGGAAACTGGAGGTAAATTAGGAGAGAAACAGATTAACCTGGAAGTCATAAAGAATTGTTTGGAAAAATTACATTGGCTGTTGGTAGGTTTTATTAACTGCATTCAGTGATGATGTTGAAAAGTGAGGGAATAGTGTTGGAAGTGAGGGAAGCACTAACAGTGATATCAACAAATATGTAGACTTGCCCATAGAGCACAAAAATGCAAAACAATGAAAAGCAGTTTGACAGAAAGGCTGGATGATGAAGCAGATGTTCTCACAACTAATAGCAGTAGACTTTTTCAATGTTTAGAAAACTGAAACACAGGGAAAAGCTCTGCAGTGCTCTCTGATGTTATTAGACAGGGACGGTAGAAATAACATCTTCAAATTTGCTGATATGGTGGATTGACCATATTTGTGCTCAGTTAGATGATTGACTAGAGGTACAACTAATGAATTCTCCTTATTTCTAACGTTACTCTTTCACATAGTTTCAAAAATCTTTTTTGATAAAAGTTTGCTGAGTTGATATTGTCTTTTGAAAATCTTTGTTCCCACCAATAGTTTCCGTAAAGGCCATACAATATGGGACAAGGCGAGGAATTCATGGAACCTGAAAATTTAGAAATTGGGAAATATTATTGCTACTGTTGTTGTTCTTTTAAAAAGGTAATCTGTCTTATTGCTCAACAATACTGAAAGGCTTTTTGGAGCAGAATTAGCATAATAAACTACAAAAGATACAATGATCTGCAAAGATCACTGGCTTTCTTTAGGTTTGAGATCTATTTACAGTACATTTGAGGGACAGAGATCCAATTTAGATATGTGATTGATATATTTGTATACCTTAGCCTATTAGGAATTAGGATTTTAGATGACATTAAGATTTCCATCATTTTCATGTAAATAAAGTAATACTCGATTATGTGAATGGTTAACTTGTTACAAAAATTAAATTAAGTTTATTATGTGTATCTATTAACAGTCAGTGGTAACTACTGAGTAAAAAATGATTCCCCTCCAGATGGGAAAATGGCCTTGATAAATCTAAATTAAAAGTAAACCAAATGAAAAAAAAAAAAAAAGGTTTTCCTGCAGATGTCAGGCAGGCAAAGTTCCTCCTCAATGGATGAGAAATACCACAGACTTAAGTCCAAAATGACCTCCTCATTCATACCTTCAGCCAGTTTTAAACATGTAAAGAGATCATTCATCAGAACTAAGAATCTGCAAGGGTGAAAAAAGCCAATACCACCTCAGATTGAGCTACTTTTGGACCTAGCTTCTGTCTGAATACTCACCATACACGTGATGATGGCCCTTTCTCCCAGACCAGATATTGCAGAACAGGTTTCACACTATTTAAAGACAGACTTTACTGTTGTTTCTTAGTTCTAACCATCCTCAGTGATTCTAAAAATACCTCTCTTTAGATTATATTCTATCTCCAGATACAATCTTTAAAGCCTGGCATAAATCTATAGACATTTTTAAAAGCTAACAGACTTTAGCAAGTTTATCCCCAAGCCACAGAAACAGAAATCTTCTGTAGTAAGGTCTTCATAAACATCAAGTAAAACAAAGTCACTGCTTTGTTCACAGTGAACCTACAGTCTAAAGATCACCTAGGGATAGCTGTTGTATATAGATAGTAAAAGGAACAAAAGAATCAGTATTTGCTTGCTGTGATAGGCGGTGGCTCAGGATATTAATTACTAGATTTAATAGTCATCAATATTTGTGTAAATGTTGTAAGGGGCCACATTTTCAAACACTGAAAGGAGAAATTTTCAGAAATACATACAGATAGTATCTCTTGCAGCTAAGGGGAAGCCTGGGAGTAGCACAAAGCTGCTACTGTGTAAATTTGGTAAGAAGAAAGGGCTGGTCTATGGAGGAGTGGGAACAGAGGTTGATGTTGCACAGTGAGTGGGACATGATAGGCATGAGTTTTGGTGGAATGGAAAAGAGGCATGTGGAGAAGTGCAGAGGGAGCATGACATAACCCAGTCACAGTTTGTATACACCCAAAATGACCCCTTGCCATTCAGTCAGAATGTATGCAGGACGTGTTTAGACTGTGGATCTCCTGGATCCTAAGAATTGGTGTAGTTAGTGAGATTTTTCCAATTAAAAATATCCCCTATGGTCAGAGTACTCAACCAGAATGGCAGAGGGACAGTTTCAAGGCCTGTAAGAGCAGGAAACCAATGTTTTAGGCATCATTTTGAGTAAGTATGGGCAGCATATTGTTGAAGAGAAGCAGATCTTTCAACTATGAGATAAGAGTTTTAATATGGAAAGAGGGACAAAAGGACCCAGTATCTTGGAGATATTTGGCAGAAGGATATCCTTCTGGAGGTAAGAACCTAAGAAAAAAATCTGATTTGGAGCTGATGTACATGTTATAGGCCTGAAGGAAGGAGTAGGAAGGTGAAGTTGTCTTCACCAACCAGAAAAGAAAAAAAAAAAGCAAAACGAGAAAAAATGAGGGTCGAGTTGGTGAGAAAAATATGTGTTAAGAAAATCTCATGAGAACTTGCCAACTCATTGTCTCACATGAAGAGTTTGTCTGTAGAACTTTCTCTGTAATGCAGCCAGTGCTCCATTACCTCCCACTAAGTCAAGAAATCTTTATGATTTTTATCAATTTTTCCTCCTAATTTCAGTGTGGTTTGCCAGTGAACAAAGTCAGCCTGTGAAGCTGAAGCCACTGTGTATAATGGGCATTATTTGGATTTGTAAATATTTTATCTATCTGCTTCATTGTATTTTGTTTCCCAGATATATTTCAAGTGTATTTTGTAAAACAAAAGGAAATGAATTATGAACAAAGGAACATGCTATTCCAACTGTTCTGGAGGAGGTAAGAATAAGGAGGGAATTAGATAAATATAAATGTTTATAAAACATTCTTCAGCAACATTTGCTGGCAGGATTTCTTTGAAATCTGGGACAAGCCTGGGAATAGGATAGCAAGACCAAAGGTAAAGTTCAGCTTTAAATATTTCCTCTGATATTTCTCCAGTCTTTTTTTTCCCCCCTTAATGCCTTTTACTGCTTTTAATTGACACCTCAAGGGAAGGAAGTATATTGTAATTTATGGTAATGAGTTCTAGTCCCTGGCCTTGTTTTCTCTCTTTTGGTATCATAGTAGCAAGACTTATTTTACTAGGTTATGAAGAAGAGGAAAAGATCCATTAAAACTACTGTGCCAGGAAGAAACAACAACAAAAAGGCGTAAAAGATTTTGCAGGTAAAATGCAAGATGGGATAGTCAGTGGTTTTCCTATGCCTAAGGTATTTGCAACATTTCAAACAATGCCTATGAGAGGAACTACGACTCTTCAAAGAATCTGAAAAAGAAGATTATGAGAGGACCACAAGGTAGGAATTCCTTGCAATATGTCCTGTAGTCCAGCTCTGCCAAAGAGCTGGTATGTGGCTGTCCACATGTGGCCAGATCCCATTCCGGTGCATGTTCAGGACACAGATGTGCAACAACATGTGGAAATTTTTGTTCCATGGGAAGGTTCTTCCAGCTGAAAATCCTGAGGGATCACAGTACTGGCCTTGAATAATGGAGGCACAGGTTCAAGGGTCTTGACTCCTTGATTTAATACAAGTTGGAGGAGGTCCCAGTTTCTCTCTTTTTTTCCTTTTTTTTTTTATAACAGAAGTGTTACTGAAGAATTAGGAAGTCTTTCTTGACATGAGTGTTGCTGAGCTACGTTCAATTCCTGAGGAAAAGGGGCAGCTGGACTTGATAGAATGTCATTTTTTAGTAGGAATGAACAGTTTCTTAATGTAAAAACACCTTTATTTCCCTTGATACTCGTGGATTTTAAGATGTATTTATGTTGATTTTTTTCTTCTTAATCTGACTACAGTGATGACATTAAATTATTTTAATTCTTAGTGCTCTATATTCAACAGTGGTTTTCAGTCTGCAGCTCATGTAGCCTTGAGTGTCCACAGGCTAATTCTGAGTGTACTGTGAAAGGTAAATTAAGAACAACAAAACAATTCTTGGAATTATAGTAATTTTATATTCACTATGTAAATTCTTCCCCCTCCGACAATCTTTTTAAGTGCCCACTAACAAAAAAAAAGTTGAAATTTGCTTCTCTGGAGAAAAGTAAGAGTAAATGCCAGTTCAGGTTTGTTGCTTTTAATTTTTCTTGCTTTACAACTTTAGTATCATACAGGAAGAAAACAATAACTTATTGCTGGACAGTGATGTATCGTACTTCAAGGTTAAAACTTTCTGACATACAAAACAATAATATGTGTGCTATTACATGCTTTACAAGCTGATGTTGCGGTCTTAGGACAAAGGTTGTAACAAGAATGAGAAAAAGGATTATACTGATCTTTCATTGATGTAAAAATATTGGGAAAAATTATGAATTCCTTTTGAAAGCTGTGGTGGTTTATTAACCAGCTGCTGCAGCTGCCCCCCACCCCGCCACAGGCTGCCGACAGAGAAAGAAAAAAGTTTTAAAATGCCTTTTTGAGTTGAGATAAGGAAAGTTTAATACAGAAACATGTAAGAAGTAATTGTAGTAACAAAAGCAATAACAGTAAGAAAGAAGTGATACATAGAAAAAGGCAATACCGGGGACAAAGGGAGGAAGCGCAGCGATCACACACACACCCGCGCCGAACCGCTGAACCCGGAACTGGCCCTGAACTGGAACTGGCCCCAGGGTATAATGTTAGCATGGTATAGAATGGCCTGGCTGCACCAAATTAACCCTGTCCTGGCCAAACCAGGACAGGAGTAGCTTCCATAATTTTTTTTTTTTAATTTTTCCTCTGACCCTTTCTTGAAATTTGGAACTTTCTACACATCAAACAAACATGTTGATAACAGACTGCTATGACTTTCACGGTCAAATTAAAGTTTTCATTAACAGTCAGTATCCTAGTTAGGATTCAGTTCTGAAAATAAACCTATCGCATGTGCAACCAGTTACAGATGCAAAGACTTTATCTGCTAAAATATTTAGTGCAAGGACTAACTTATTTTGTGTTCAGTAAAGGCCTGACTTCATGAATACATGAATACAATTTTAAAAGCCTTTGTTTGTGACTTTAAGCGTGTTTAATTCAGTTCTTTAATACAGCCAGGTCAGGAAATTATTCATTGTGATTAAAGGGAATTGCATTTCTACCTTTAGAATTCTGACTTTTATTGAATATATAACAGCTTATTTTGCCCACTACCACTTACAAAGATGTGGTCTTTATCTGATTTATATGATTCTTTTTGTTCTCATATTCTAGACCCATATCGTTCATTTTAATATTTAATTTAAAAACCTGCTATGTCAACTGATTATTAAGTAGATGTGTTTTTACTAGTAAAAGTATTGAATATATTATACCATTGTTCTGCTATAATTATGTCTTCTCCTTTCATCAGACCTAAGCACCAAAGTTGAGTTGCTTACCTCAGATTTGGCTATGGCTAGAACAGGAGCATTTTTTGTGAAGAAGACACAATAAGAACAATTGGTGGATACCCAATTTGTTGGCTTATATTCACTGCTTTTGTCTATAAACGAGAAATGAATTTAAATAATTGGTTGGTTTTAAATAAACACATATAAATGTTTATAATATCACACAAAGATACTTGTATACATATTTATTATAAATCCCTCTCTTGTAAATTCTTTTGCTTCTAGCTATTGACTCCGTGCTCACTATGAATTGTGCTTTTGTTATTTTCAGGCAGCAATATTTAAGCTCTCCATAGGAAAGAAATCATCAGAGCTAGGATCTGCAGAGTCATTTCCTAGTCCCTCACAGTGCAACCTAGGTCTCCTGGGTGCACTGGTGGCTGTATTACATCCTGAGGAATTCTAAGGTTTGATGTTTGCTCTGTGAAGCCCTACACATCCTTAGCAGTTGCAATTAGTCCTCTGGGAAACCCAGAATGCATGGGGAGAAGAGAATTTGCATTTGTTTTGGAGAACCTGGGTCTGGCAGTTTTTGACAGAGCTATTTGGTTGACATCATGGTCCACAGCTAATGTAGGTCTCATGAAATCTGCATGAAGTGTTGGGTGAGTGCTTCTGATTGATAAATGTGTTTGAAACAGTGAAAATCCAACTTCTGTAAATATTTTTAGGGTATTATCAAAGCTGTAATGGCTGAAATAACTTGAGTTCCTATTGTTAGTTTAAGACTAGAAAAAAATCCTTCTGGATTGGATGCTCAGGAGTAGGGGGATTTGTTAATTAGATTTAATTGTGTCAGCCTGCAGTGCCTGATAAAATTCAAATAAAATACTTCATTGGCATGATGAGCTATGTAAAGTAGTGCCAAACTGTAAAAAAACCTGAAACAAACAGATCCTCAGATATTCTGGTTTTGGCCGGAGGTACGGCCTGTCCAACATTAGTCTACCTTGTGACTGGGGATTTTATTCTTTGTCTCTATTTATCTCTATTGTAACATTCTCATTTGACTCCAAGTTTCTTCATAGAGGACTGCTGTTGCTATTTGTGTGGCTGTCTCAAAGAGGGTGATTGTTCCTACAAGGAACGCTGTCCCTGGTTGTACGTGGTTGGAATCGGATAAATGAAAGATCCTGGGGCTGGAGAGAGACTATGACAGGAGAAATGTGCCTGAAGCAGACAGGCATTTGAGCTGAAGAGAGGACAGATACTAAGGACTGTTAAAAACAAAAGTGGGTTTTGGGTCTTTTTGGCAATTAAAAAGAAAAAATGTTGATAGTTTAAATTTCCTCAGGGAGAGAAAATAAGTTTTCAATAGAGAGGAAGCACAGAGGCTGGTGACAAGAAGGTGGCAGTCTGGAGTGATGAAATGAACTGTTGTTGAAATGGAAGATATTCTGCATAATCTGTACCTCTTACAAAACACCAACATTGCAGTGTGACATTGCTGGAGATCAGCCTGCTGGACAGATGTGAGGTAATGCGAGGAGTCCAAGGAATGTCAAATTATCTGTCTGACAAAGTATATGAGCATGGTGTTTAGGAATATTCTAGTGTATTAACCAAAGTAGGTGCTAGGCTGTGTCTGCTTGAGAAGGAGGATGAACCCTCTCTTTCCCTGACAGAATTTCCTACCCAGGAAATGATGCTAGCCTCTGTGCTGAGTTACAGACCTATTAATTACCAGAGTCTCCTTCATATGAGCTCTGTCTGTACCAAGTCCTCCAGAATACTGGAGAACCAGAATGTACCTCTGAACACAGAGCTTGGCTTTGGGCACTTCACTGGTCTCTTCTTCCTCAGTCTCTTCTAAAAGTACTGAAGCGCACAGGTGATCCTCTCCTGTTTCTAGGGATTCTGGCACAATGTGCATTAACTAGGGCTTTGAAGCTTTGCTATATTCAACATATGTCTCCTTATTGCTTTTTACCAGGTTTTGGTTGAGAAGTCATGGGTTTCTGGATTAAGGCCTATGTCTTTCCCATCCCTCTAAGGACAGAAAGAAGCAGTTAGGCGCATCCCTGTAGGAGTATATGTAAGGGTTAGGAAAGATGCAAAGGAGACCTGGAGATGGATGGCTCTGGCAATGAGTCACTGTGACTTCACCAGGTCCATTTTGTCATAGTGACTGACTGTGTACATGTCCTTGCCCACCAGGGACAGACAGCAAGACAAAACATTTTAGCTTCAAGCCTCTTCCAGCATGGTAATGCTGTTGTGTCTAAGCCACTTACTGTTTTTCAATTCTAGCTTTGGCTTTTTTCTCCTCCTTTAGAAGAATCTGAATCATAGAGTTTCCTGCTGCCTTGCATATTCTATAAATGAACCTCCCTTTCCACTGCTCTGTTCATTACTGGAATTACTCTTGGCAACAGTATTTAGTGTTTATGTTTTGTCACGCTGTGTATTAGGTAGACATGAGAAAGGTATCATCATTAGGATGTGAAAAGAGGGCAAAACTGAGGAAGTATGCTGTGAGGGAGAATTAGAAGTGAGGCTGCTAATAGCTGAAATAAATCCATGTTAGAACAGAGGACAAGGCAGTAGAAACCTGAGAGCAAGGAAACTGCAAGGAAGAGAAGCTGAGAGAGTCTGAAGAACTTCGTAGAGAAAGGAGACCAAGGCTGTAGAATGAAAAACAAAATTATCCATGTGTTGTAGTAAGGTTAAAACTGATTTACACATTGATTTTCCAATAAGATAAAGTAGGGATGTGGCAAGCACAGTGGAGGTTATTATCAGTAGAAGAATGGATCCCAGTTCCACGGTTTGATGCTCATAGCAGACTGCCTATACAGTTAATGGTCAGTCTTAGTCTCATATACTAATAAATTAAGCATGGCCTGAAACTCTTCTAGACTTCTTTGCAAAACCTACACTCCATATTGCTGTAGCTGGATAGCTATTAACTATTGATCTGCCTGACGGAAAGCGGCCTTACTATTGTGAGAGCAAGTGCAACAAAGCACCACATGGCTGCTTGCTCACTCCTCCCCACCACACCAGTAGGATGGGAAGGAGAATCAGGAGAAAGAGGTAAAACCCCATGGGTTGAGCTAAGTGGAGTTTAATAGAACAACACAGAGAGAGAAGAAACAACAGTAATAATAATACTAGCAAAATAATATATAAAAGAAGTGATATACAAATTGGAGTGGGTTCAGAGGAGAGCCATGAAGATTATCAGAAGGCTGGAAGACCTCTCCTATGAGGACAGGCTGAAAGAGTTGGGGTTGTTCAGCCTGGAGAAGAGAAGGCTCTGGGAAGACCTTATTGCAGTCTTCCAGTATCTGAAGGGGGGACTACAAGAAAGCTGGGGAGAGACTTTTTATGAAGGCTTGTAGTGATAGGAGAAGGGGTAATGACCCCAAAGTGGAAAAGGGTAAATTTAGATCAGATGTAAGGATGGTCTTCACTCTGAGGGTGGTGAAAAAATGGATCAGGTTGCCCAGGGAAGTTGAGGATGCTCCACTACTGGATGTGTTCAGGGCCAAGTTGGATGGGGCTTTGAGCAACCTGGTATAGCAGAAGGTGTCCCTACCCATGGCAGAGGGGTTGGAACTAGATGATCTTTAAGGTCCCTTCCAACCCAAACCATTCTATGATTCTATTCTATGAGTGTACCCTCAGCAAGTTTGCTGAGGATACAAAACTGGGATGAGTGGCCGACACAACAGAAGGCTGTGCTACCATTCAGTGAGACCTGGACAGGCTAGAGAGTTGGGCAGAGACAAACCTAATGAAGTTCAACAAGTGCAAGTGTAGGGTCCTGCACCTGGGGAGGAATAACCCAGTGCACTAGTACAGGTGCTCCAGACCTGCTGGAAAGCAGCTCTGTGGAGAAGGACCTGGGAGTCCTAGTGGATAACAAGTTAACCATGAGCCAGCAGTGTGCTATTGCAGCCAAGAAGGCCAATGGTATCCTGGGGTGCATTAGAAAGTGTGTAGCCAGCAGGTGAAGGGAGGTTCTCCTCCCCCTCTACTCTGCCCTAGTGAGGCCACATCTGGAGTACTGTGTCCA